>JAJOZX010008606.1:0-65000 GCA_023014485.1 Bathynomus jamesi | reverse complement strand
TTTTGTGCAAAATATCTGTCGATTCAGTACATACTAAGAGGTCGCTATGATTTTCACATTTACAATTAATTAATTAGCTAATCATTTTCTACCCGCTTCACTTTTAGAGGACGCGGCAGTCACGCCACATTGACTCCTCCCACCTTTCAGAGAATGATGCACTTGTTCGATTTCTTGTATAATGCTGTTTGTGAATCAGACAAATCATTTACTCATGCATCATTTCAAGTTTAAACTTGTTGGAGGACGGTTTTAAGTTCGTTCAAACTTCAAGAGCTTAGGGATAGCATCTCATGTAAGTATTAATTCATATATATTAATTATTAATTCATATATATAATTATTAATTCATATATATAATTATTAATTCATATATATTAAGTATTAATTCATATATATTAAGTATTAATCATATATATTAAGTATTAATTCATATATATTAAGTATTAATTCATATGTATTATATTTATTCAGTATATATATATAATTATATATATATATATAATATATATATATATATAATTATGTTCTTTATATGCAAATTTATAACCGGTAAGGATGTTGCTATTAAATTAAATGATTAAAATTGTAAGGTATGTTTTTTATGTCTCTTGAAGTTTATTATTTACTTATTCTTAAATATATTTTTTTAAATTTAACTATCTTCCTACCCATCAACCACTAACCACGGTAACCAATTTTTTTTACTTTATTTATTTTGACTTTGCAATTTTTTACTTTAACACCTATATACTTATAATTGTGCTTTGGTGCTAAACGGTTAATGCATTATTTTCTCTCACTTTTCAGGTTATGGCTAGAAGTACTCGCTCATCTGCAGAAACGTGGGTGCTAGGAAAGCCCAGCAACGAGTTATCAACTGCAAGGCTACCCACATGTGGTGATGTGCTTCGTTTGGTTCAGTTTCACCACCATGAACAGTCCAAGACCTTGAAAGAGAGCTACAACTTGGCCTGCAAAGAGGCCCTGCAAGTATGGCAGAGAGCAAGGATTCCTGCACAGCGAGTCTATTCCTGCGTTAGGAAGTTGTCAAAGCTGTGCGAAAACGCAGCTACAAAGCAGCTACAAAGCTGCAGAGTGAAAGAAAGCATGTTCCAAGAGACTCTGAGTCAGAGCTTTTCGACGTTGCCTCGAAGGACGCCTTGAAGGTGATAGACAATGAAGAAGACCGCCAATTCCCGATGATGCAACGAGAAGACGTCTTTTCCTGCAGTATGGCAGGCCCTGACAGGATTAATTTTGTCAAGGAATAGCGCAAGAGATGTCGACAGGAGAAAGATGCTGACAAAGCTCTAAGGTACAAAGAAAGAGAGGCTGCATTCCAGGCTGGAGCTGCTGCTCTTCCATCATCCAGCACATCCACTTCATCCTCTGAAGAATTCAACGCTGAAGAAGATGATTATCGTCCGTTGACTTCGACCGGAAGGGCAGATGTACACGCTCATCCTAGGAAACGAAACAATATCTTCACATCACAAGATGTGGTTGCTGCTCTTGATCGGGTCAACCTTCGCGATCGAGGAGCAGTCTTCGTTGCTGGATCAGTCGCTCAAGCCCTGGGCTATGAAACTTCTACAATGACTCTTTCACGCAGCTCCATCCGTCGTTCAAGAAGGCAAGCAAGGCAGGCAGCAGCCAAAGAGGATCAAGCCTCGTTTTCTGTCGAAGGACCCCTTGTTCTTCAGTGGAATGGGAAACTACTTCCCGACATCGGCGGCGCAAAGGAAACAGCCGAACGAACCGCGGTAATCGTCACGGGAAATGGGATGGAAAAACTCCTAGCCGTGCCAAAAATACAACGAGCTACAAGAGAAGAACAGGCCAAGGCTTGCATTTCGACGATTGATGACTGGAATCTTCGCGGTGAGATCCAAGGTCTCGTCTTTGACACAACTGCGCCTAATATTGGCCTTCACAGCCGTCTGGATCGCTTGTCGACATCGTATCCTTGAAGTCGTCTTGTCAAACAAATGCAACGCACTTCTTGGACCCAAAGATGGCCCGAAAATGACTCTTTTTAAATGTTTTCAGAAAAAATGGCTATCACTTCAGAAGGATTTCTTCATGAGGGCTTCAAACAACATATTCAGAGAGGAAATGATCCAGTACTTCACAAAGGCACTGGAGTCTAAACAATCGCGCGATGACTGCGAGGAATTGCTACGACTCTGCCTCACCTTTCTCGGGTGCCGTGATGAGAAAGAAGTCAAGGTCTGCGCTCCAGGACCAGCTCACCATGCACGCTGGATGGCCAATGCCATCTACACCCTCAAAATTTATCTGTTCAAGAATCAACTACAGCTGACAGCACGTGAGACGGAGAATATCACCGAGCTCTCTCTGTTTATCGCCTTGGTCTACGCACGTTTTTGAACGAGGCCCTCGTCGGAATCAACGCTCCTTTCAACGATATTCTGCTTCTTATAATCTTGCAAAAGTACCCAAATCAGACCATTTCCAAAGCAGCATCCACAGCTTTTCAACGGCACCTGTGGTATCTTGGATAGCATCTAATCTGCCTCGCATTCTTCGATCCTAGCGTCGATGCCGAGACCAAACGGAAGATGGTCGTAAACCTCCAACGTAACGAGAATACCACTGTTACTCGTCGATTGAAGCTTGAAGGAAACACTGAAGATTTGAATTTGTATGAAATGGTCACCAAAAGGACCTTGGGAATCTTCAATCTGTTAAAGAAAGAAGGAAGGAAGGCAGCGGAGAATACCTTCCTGAGGACCGATCCCAATTCCTGGACGGAGAGTGATTGCTTTCAAGAGTTTCGACGCATAGCGATTAACCTAAAAGTTGTCAATGATTCAGTGGAGAGGGGTATTGGCCTTATCAAGGCATATAATACATTTTTGACGAAGGATGAAGAACAAAAACAATTCATCCTCCGATTTAGTAACAAAACATCGCCAAGACTACTCATCGTCTTCGAAGGAGTCAGTGATGAAGCGTTAATCTAAGTAATGATGTATATTATAAACGAATGATAACTGTAATTTTATATCAAACATATCATTTTTGTTCTTTAAAAATTAATCTGTTTTCTTTAAGAGTTATTCTGTTTTCTAAAAAAAATAAACTGTTTTCGTCGAGATTTAATCTGTTTTCAAACAAATAAACTAGTATTTGCCCTTGTTTTTTCATTTTTTAACCCAGAAGATCAATCTACTAGAAAATGAGTAGTAAAATGAAACTCATAGCGACCAGTAAATATCATTCAATTAGGCTGAAATTTGGCATGGAGATGTTTGATAGATATAAGAACAGGAGCAGCCATGTGGAGGTAAAAATTTTTTTTATTATTTTTTGGACCACCCTAATATATATATATATATATATATATATATATGAAGAATAAAACCACGAAGGAAAGGAAACACAAAATGGTGCTCAAGCGCTTTCGTCTAATGACATCCTCAGGAACACTGAAGTATATAAAAAGGTTAAGCCTATATATAGGTTACAGAAAGAAAAAAAGAAAAATAAATAACATACATACACACACACACACATATATATATATATATATATACATACATATCTATATATACAAATACATACATACATACATATATATACAATAAACAGAGAAGTAAAAATAATAAAAAATTAAAAATTAAAACCTTAAAGGATTACCAATGAGGCGTACAGATTGTAAGGAAAAATATCGATTTTTAGCACAAGATCAAATGGATTATAAAAATACAAATTTATACTGGGACTCTGCCGGGTTTTAACACAATGCTGCCTATGGTCAGGTTTCGATATATATTTAAAAAAAAATAAAAAATAAAATAAAATGCAAATTAAAAGTTAATCGATTTTTAGCACAAGATCAAATGGATTATAAAAATACAAATTTATACTAGAACTCTGTCCGGGTTTTAACACATTTCTGCCTATGGTCAGGTTTCGATATATATAAAAAAATAAAATGCAAATTAAAAGTTAATAAAGTAGAAGACAAGTTTACCAAAGATTTAATGTTTTACACTTCTTATCTAAGTCTGCTTTAAAGGAATTCAACATAACAGGATCGAGTTGAAAAAGACCTTTGCTTATGCTGAAGTTATTTGAAAGTTGGATAATGGCAGACTCAAGAATATTTCTATTAACAATGTTGCTTGAATGGAATAAAACTGAAGCATTATTCCAATCAATACAGTGGGCTAACTCTGACAAATGGACAAAAAGGGCACTGGACAACTGTCCTGTTCTAACGGAATATTGATGCTGTTTTATACGTGTGTGCAAATCCTTTCCCGTCTGACCTATGTAAAAGGAATCACATTGTTTACAACCAATTTTATAGATAATGCCTGAATTATTGGTAGGGCTATTTTTTACTATGATATTTTTCACAATATTGTTATATGAAAATACTACATTAATATCCAAAAGTTTAAGTACATTAGCAATGCCTAAAAAGCCCGGGAAAAATGGAAGTACTAAAATATTTTTTGACAAAGTACGAGTGTTAATATGACACGATAGAAAGTTCGTTTTGCCTTGTTGAGACAAGATTCCATAAACGCAGATGGATAACACAAATCACTTCCAATACCGTTGATTTTTTCAATTCGGCATCGATGTATTCCGGACTGGCGATCCTAAGGGCGCGGAGAAACATTGATGAAAATATGGCCTTCTTAATGGGGGTATCATGTCCCGAGTAAAAGTGTACGTAGGACAAATTGTTTGTCGTTTTCCGATAGATACTAAACTTAAAACCTGGGCTTTCCCTATGTACACGCACATCCAAAAATGGGATTGAATTGTCTTGCTCAACTTCTAAAGTAAACTTAATGGAGGGGACTTGATCATTTAACTGAAGGAGGAAGCTATCCAGGTCACGATTCATGGGCCAGATACACAAAATATCATCCAACTTTCAAATAACTTCAACATAAGCAAAGGTCTTTTTCAACTCGATCCTGTTATGTTGAATTCCTTTAAAGCAGACTTAGATAAGAAGTGTAAAACATTAAATCTTTGGTAAACTTGTCTTCTACTTTATTAACTTTTAATTTGCATTTTATTTTTTTATATATATCGAAACCTGACCATAGGCAGAAATGTGTTAAAACCCGGACAGAGTTCTAGTATAAATTTGTATTTTTATAATCCATTTGATCTTGTGCTAAAAATCGATTAACTTTTAATTTGCATTTTATTTTTATTTTTTTTTTTTAAATATATCGAAACCTGACCATAGGCAGCATTGTGTTAAAACCCGGCAGAGTCCCAGTATAAATTTGTATTTTTATAATCCATTTGATCTTGTGCTAAAAATCGATATTTTTCCTTACAATCTGTACGCCTCATTGGTAATCCTTTAAGGTTTTAATTTTTAATTTTTTATTATTTTTACTTCTCTGTTTATTGTATATATATGTATGTATGTATGTATTTGTATATATAGATATGTATGTATATGTATATATATATATATGTGTGTGTGTGTGTATGTATGTTATTTATTTTTCTTTTTTTCTTTCTGTAACCTATATATAGGCTTAACCTTTTTATATACTTCAGTGTTCCTGAGGATGTCATTAGACGAAAGCGCTTGAGCACCATTTTGTGTTTCCTTTCCTTCGTGGTTTTATTCTTCATAAATATTTTTCACGTGTTACCTTCGTGAAATAATTTTCATATATATATATTATATATATATACACCTTACCTTACCTTACAAAGGTTCCGCGCGATGATTTCTCATTTCGCCTGGTGAAGTAGTGAGTTGGATTCTTGCGCTCTCCACCTCACATAGCCAGGTACGCCCGGCTCATCGGGGATTGTTCTGAGCCAGGCGTCTAGTCTTCTTTTGAAGATTTCCACTGCAACTCCTTTCGTGTTTCTTAGGTCTTTGGGCAACTGATTAAACAGTTTTGGTCCTCTCACAACAAAACTATTTTCTTTCAGGATTAAGGATGTTCCCTGTCTCGCCTTCAATTTGGGAATACGACACAGTCTACCGCTTCTACTTTCCACCGTTGTTTGGGGAGTTATGGGATTCAGAGTAAGATTAGGGACTAGTTTCTCCATTATTTTCCAAGTATAAATAATGGTGTATCTCTCTCTTCTCCTTTCCAGTGAATATAGGTCTAGTTCTCATAACCTTTCCCAGTAATTTAGTTCTTTGCACCCATTGATCTTGGCTGTGAAGCTTCTTTGGATCCCCTCCAGCTGTCTAATGTCTTCTTTTTTATATGGGAATGTTAGGACCGAGCAGTATTCCAATTTGGATATTATCAGGGTTTTCAGTAGAGGAATCATTACATTCCTATCCCTTCGTTTAAAGGTTCTCAATATCTGACCCGTTATTCTCTTTGCTCTGTTTACTGCTATCTTATTTTGTGTTTCAAATTTCGTATCATCTGTCATTACAACCCCTAAATCTTTTGCCCTGGAATTTCTCTGAATTTCCTGTCCATTTCGGGTATAATATTCCATGGATTTTAGGTCTTCTTTTTTTCCGTACCGTAATAGCTGAAATTTCTCGGTGTTAAACTTCATATTGTTGTCTTCCGTCCACTTGTAGATTTTGTTTATGTCGGTTTGTAGAGATCCTGTGTCTTCTGGGTTTCTTATTTTTCTACTGATCTTTGTGTCATCGGCAAAGGATGTTACTGTGCTGTCTCTGGTAACGTCCTCATCTATGTCAGTTAGCATGATTATGAAGAGTAGTGGAGCTAATACTGTTCCTTGTGGTACCCAGCTGAGGACCTCTGATTCTGATGAAGATACTCCTTGTACTGTAACGACTTGCTTCCGCTCACTAAGGAAATTATATATCCATTTCCCTACTTTTCCTGTTATTCCCATATATTTCAGTTTATGTATTATGATTCCGTGGTCACACTTGCCGAACGCTTTAGCAAAGTCTGTGTATAGTACATCATAGTTTTCATTACTTTCAAGTGAATCAATAATGTTGTTGTAGTGTTCCATTAGTTGTGATAGGCATGATCTGCCTGACCGAAACCCGTGTTGGTTATCATTGAATTTTTTTCTGAGTTTCCAAAAAGTCATAGATTTTCTGTCTAACTATTCTTTCAAATATTTTAGTGAGATGAGATGTAAGCGATACTGGCTTATAGTTTTTGGCCTCAGATGGATCTCCTTTATATATTGGGACTATGTTCGCGCTCTTCAGGATGCCCGGTATTTCTCTCGTGTCTAATGATCGTCTCCATATCCAGTGTAGGGGATCAGCGATTGCATTCTTGCAGTTTTTGATCAGCGTGGCATTCCATTTATCCGGTCCTGCCGCTGTGTGTGTTTTTAGTGTCCCTATGGCTTGTGTAATATCATCCGTCGTAAAGTCGAAATCCGTTATACTTTAAGTGGATCAAGTAAAGATAAGCACCCCCAGCCTTCTTTAATTAGCCTTATAAGGCTAACTAACGAAAATATCACGACCTAACCTAACCAATCGTCAAGGGCGTACAGTTGACTTAACGAATGGTTTGGTTAGGTCGTGATATTTTCGTTAGTTAGCCTTATAAGGCTAATTAAAGAAGGCTGGGGTGCTTATCTTTACTTGATCCCTCTAAGTATACTTCATAACATCCAGTGTATATATACGTATACTATATAACAAACACAATGCTCTCAGGTGACGTCAACCGCTTGCGTGATGGTGTAGCCAGGTTCCGTTCCTTTGACTATATAAGAAGGGGATCAGCGCCCTTACGGCAGATCTCTGAAGGAGGGTCTCCGGGCCGAAGGGTTTCGGTCCGTTAACGGGAATTGCTTTTGAGAATTGGAAGATTGGGTATCAATTTGAAGTCTGACCGTTTAGAGAGAAAGATCGGTAGCTTGGAATTGATTCATATAAGTCTGGGGACTCAGAACGGACTCGAGGGCGTCCTAGAAGGGGTTTCGACTTATTTCATATCTTACAATGAAAATAAAGTAACATTTTATCATTATGAAACTTGTATTATTTTTATTATTATTATTACCTCCCTGTTCTATATAAAAGAAACATTTGATTCATGCTAATCCATTCTATTTAGGTCGCCTATATTCAAATTGAAGATCATGTAAGCCGTTGTGTTTATTTTCCACTCTTTGGACTTTGATAACTGGGATAAAAGAAAAACACGGGCCCACACAGTACTCCTCGATTGTGGGAATACGAAGAGTAAACTACATCTGCATCCAGGAGTGCTAAAGTAATAACCCTCTCTCTAGTAACATCCTGACCTTGCCCGAACTCGGAGAGAGCAGGTTATTACATATATATATATATATATATATATATATATATATATATATAATATATATGTAATATATGATACACACACACACACACCACATATATATATATATATATATATATATATATGTGTGTATACATAGTGTAGTGTCTCCAAATTAAGGGAGAGGCAATGAATCTATTCATCACCGAAAGAAAATAGCTTGGTGGTTGTCAGGGAGTCAAGACTTTTTAAACAGCTTCCAAAGAACTTCAGGAACTTCACAGCAGGCAAAGTTAAAGTCTTCAGAAGAAGACTAGATGCTTGGCTCAGTACGGTGTCAGATGAGCCCGGTCTACCTGGCTATGCGCAGCAGAGAGCGCAAGAGAACAATTCGCTCATTCACCAGGCCTAGAGGCAAGGCCCCTCCAGCATTGGCTGTGTCTGAAGACAGACCAACGCACGGAGGTGTTACGAGGTGTATATATATATTTCCAAATTACTTAAAGCTATACGAAAATGGAAACAAAAACACACGCGACGCTATCGGGCCCTTAAGGAAGAGAAATAATGAATTAACTGACGATCTAAAAGAAATATATGAAATATTAAGAGCCCAGTATGAATCAGTTTTCAGTACCCCATAAAGTGACAAAGCGATACCTGACATAGATGCATTCTTTGAAGAGAAATAGCAAAGAGAATGTATAACAAACTTTGATTTTACCCCATAAGATGTAGCGAAAGCTATAGGACAAATGAAACCGCATTCAGCTGCAGGTCCTGACAATTGGAACGCATTATTGATTAAAAATTGTAAAAATGAAATAGCTACACCTTGATATTGACAGAGACAGAATTTATATATGAACATAAGAACAAATAAATTCCATACAGGCTACTACTGATGAAAACACCACAAATACATTATGTTGTGTAACCTGTAATACAATAATTTTACAAAATAGGTGCTAATTACACTAGGGAACAACATTCTTGTTTCTTGAAAACTATTTGGTGTTTCTTATAGAACGTTTGATGCTGATTCAAAATATGGTTTCAGAATTTTTCTATCACCCATAGTTTTCGAGAAAATAATATTTCCATTTACTCAGAGTTTTCCTAAAATATTAGTTAAAATTAAGTGTACTAATTTAATTTTATCTTCTTTTTTTTCCAGGTTAACTATATTTAATAGTATTTTTTGCATTAAAAAAATATAGCTATTTAAACAAACAGATTTTTAACAAAAATAAATTTTTTTTTCAAGTTTTGCTCAAATTTTAAAATTTTTCATAGTAGAAAAAATTGGTTTTTCATTCCAAAAAGTTTTCCGTGATTTCAATAATTTTCCGCCAGCATGAATCGAAACTGTATTAACGGCACAGAGGAAGACGATGACCCCACTCGTGAAGAAGGCTTACGAACTTTATTTTGGATGTAAGGTAGGCGACCAAGACAAATCCTGGGCACCTCATATCCCATGCATTTCCTGTGCCGTCACTCTTAGGGGTTGGATTAAAGGTACCCGCAAATCTATGCCATTTGCCATGCCAATGATTTGGAGAGAGCCCAAGGATCACCTAACGAATTGTTATTTTTGTATGACTAACGTTTCAGGATTCTCTGCCAAAAATAAACATAAAATTCAATACCAAATCTTGCATCTGCCATGAGACCAGTACTACATGACGATGATAACCCAATTCCAACTCCCCCAAAGTCATGGACACTGGATGAAGAGTCTGAAGTTGAACCAATGGAAATTGATGACACTAAAGATACAGACTTTCAGCAACCTGAATCAAATAAACCACGTATGATAACGCAGGTTATGGTGAATGATCTCGTGAGAGATTTGGACCTTCCGAAAAAGAAAGCGAAATTATTGGGCTCCAGGTTACGTGAATGGAATTTGCTGGCAAAAGATACAAGCATATCGGCGTTCCGCACTCGCCAAAAAGATCTGATGCAGTATTTCTCCTCGTCAGGTGGTTTATGCTACTGTAATAATGTAAATGGACCTGTTAGCTCTCGGTCATGAGCACAAATCTGAAGATTGGCGTTTATTTATTGACTCTTCGAAGCTAAGCCTCAAGGTTGTACTACTTCACAATGGAAATAAATACCCTTCCATTCCTGTAGGGCACGCTGTCCACATGAAGGAATCTTACGAAAATATGAAACTCATCCTTCAGCAGATTAATTATGACCAGTTTCGTTGGTATATATGTGGGGATTTAAAAGTCGTCGCGCTTCTTCTGGGAATGCAGCTCGGTTATACGAAGTTCTGCTGCTTCCTTTGTGAATGGGACAGCAGAGCCAGAGATTCGCATTATTCTGTAAAGGATTGGCCACTTCGTCAAAAATGTATCCCAGGACTGAAGAATGTGTCTCATGAACCCTTAGTTGACCCCAAGAAAATATACTTACCGCCACTTCACATCAAACTTGGCATCATGAAAAATTTTGTCAAAGCAATGAACAAGGAAGATGAGGCATTCAAATATTTGAAGAAAAAGTTTTCACGACTTAGCGATGCAAAGATAAAAGAAGGGATCTTTGTTGGTCCCCAAATCAGAGAGCTCATGAAAGATCAAAAGTTTGATGATGCCTTGAGAGGAAAAGAAAAAGTGGCATGAGAGGCCATGAAGAATGTTGTCACAAATTTTCTAGGGAACATCAAAGCCACTAACTATGAAAAAATAGTGCAGGACATGATTGAAGCATATAGGTTATTGGGATGTAATATGTCACTAAAAATCCATTTCTTGCACTCCCATTTAGATTTCTTCCCTGAAAACCTCGGCGACGTAAGCGATGAGCATGGAGAAAGGTTCCACCAAGATATAGCTACTATGGAGAAACGCTACCAAGGGAGGTGGGATCCGGCAATGTTAGCTGATTACTGCTGGACATTGATGCGAGAAGCTCCTAATGAAAACTACAAGAGAAAATCAGTGACAAAGAAGTTTTAAGAAGAATATTTTAAATGCCAATCTGCCACTAATATAATTTTTAGGAAGTATTTTTACTAACTTCTATACACTTTTTGAATAAATATTAAAATACAAATTTATCAGTAACCTCGGGTGATAGAGAAATTCTACGGCTATATTCGGAATCAGCGGAAAAACTCCTATAAGACCGACCTGTTCACGTCCAAGAAACAAAAAAAAGTTAAAATTTGTTCCCCAGTGTTATAAGCCATGAAAAATTCAATAAAATTAAACATATACAAAACACTTCTCAAACTTTGAGTTTCTAAACATTGTGTTGCATGACATCATGCATCTTCCACAACACACACACACACACACACACACACACACACACACACACACACACACACACACACACACACTAGCTTTCTGAGTTTGGTTCGGGGTCTGTGAACCTCACCAAAGGTACATCTTTCTTCATGCACAAACGACATATACTGAATGCACCCTAGTGTAGGATTTATATTATTATTATGAAATGAAGTTAATTCATTTCCTAACTACGGTCTAAAGATACCCCCTCAAAATTATATTTTCTTACATTCTGTCTCAGAGTTAGATAAGTGTTCCCAGCAGCAGCTAGGTGTTAGTGAAGTTATTTATATGTTAATGAATTTCCTGATGATTAGATAATCTGTATTGTATATTTTGTACAAAAATATAAATTTTACCTATCTCATCTATCTGAGTTTGGCCTATAACGGGGTTTTTGAAACTTTATATCAGATTTTTGTTCGTGATTAGAAGTGAAATTATAATACCCGTAGCTAAAAGTAAAACATATGGAAAATATTTGTGAAGGAGTCTTCATAGAAAATTTCGATATTGTAAAGTCAAACGCAAGATCATTCTACCTGAAGGTGAAACTGACAGTTGTGGCTTTTGTTGGTGCTCTCTCTCTCTCTCTCTCTCTCTATATATATATATATATATATATATATATATAGATACATATATATATACACACACCTTCCCTTTCATCCTTTTGAACGTTCTGTGCGATAATTCTGCATTTCACGAAGGCCAAACTTGTCGTACATCCTCCCGAGATGGCCCGGTGAAGTAGAGAGTTAGGTTTTTATACACGCCACCTCATATAACCAGGTATCCCCGGCTCATCTGGGTTTGTTCTGAGCCAGGCGTCTAATCTTCTTTTGAAGATGTCTGTCGCAACATCACTTGTGTTCCTTAGCTCCTTGGGCATCTAGTTAAACAGTCTTGGTCCTCTCGCAACAAAACTATTTTCCTTCAGGATTGCGGATGTTCACTGACTAGCCTTTAATTTGGGAAACTACAGTCTTCATTTTCTACTTTCCACTGTTGTTTGGTGGGTTATAGGGTTCAGAGTAAGAATAGGGGCTACTTTCTCCATTATTTTCCAAGTGTAAATAATGATGTATCGCTCTCTTCTTCCTTCCAGTGAATATAGGATTAATTCCTTTCCCAGTAATTTAGTTCTTTGCACCCATTGATCTTGGCTGTGAAGCTTCTCTGAAGGCCTTCTAGCTATCTAATGTCTTCTTTTTTATATGGGCATGTTAGGATCGAACACTATCCCAACTTGGCTATGATCGGCGTTTTCAATAGAGTTGTCATATTCCTATTCCCTCGTTTAAAGGCTCTCAGTATCTGCACAGTTATTCTTTTCGTTCTGTTTACTGCAATCTTATTTTGTGTTGTAAATTTAGAGTATATATATATATATATATATATATATATATATATATATATATAAATGTCGTGCGTGTATATGTGTATATATATATATATATAAATTTCGTGTGTGTATATGTATGTATATATATATATATATATATATATATATATATAAATTTCGTGTGTATATATATATATATATATATATATATATATATATATATATATATATATATATACACTCAAAATTTACAACACAAAATAAGATAGCAGTAAACAGAGCAAAAAGAATAACTGTACAGATACTGAGAGCCTTTAAACGAGGGAATAGGAATATGACAACTCTATTGAAAACGCCGATAATAGCCAAGTTGGGATAGTGTACGATCCTAACATGCCCATATAAAAAGGAAGACATTAGATAGCTAGAAGGGGTTCAGAGAAGCTTCACAGACAAGATCAATGAGTGCAAAGAACTAAATTACTGAGAAAGGAATTAATCCTATATTCACTAGAAGGAAGAAGAGAGCGATACATCATTATTTACACTTGTAAAATAATGGAGAAACTAGCCCCTATTCTTACTCTGAACCCTATAACCCACCAAACAACAGTGGAAAGTAGAAAATGAAGACTGCAGTTTCCAAAATTAAAGGCTAGTCAGGGAACATCCCCAATCCTGAAGGAAAATAGTTTTGTTGCGAGAAGGACCAAGTCTGTTTCCACACACACACACATATATATATATATATATATATATATATATATATATATATATATATATATTCACCACGACCTTTGGCTTTCCTCCCATTTCACTGACATCCCTGATGAACTAGCTTACAACTTTTCTATCCTAAATGACCTAGAGCAGATTCTACAGTACCCTACTCGTATCCTCGGTCGCATTAGAGGTAGGCCCAACATTCTGGATTTATTTCTTACCTATCATCCTTCTTCTTACTCTATGAAACTTTTATCTTCGTTGGGCACCTCCGAGCACACTCTTATATCTGTTTCCTGTCCTATCGCTCCAATACGGCAGTACTTCTGTGATTTCCCATGGAATGATTACTGCATCCGTGGCCGGGGCCCTTCTGGGTGTGCTGAGTGCATCAGAGAGGTGATTCTCCCAAACATGAAGGCATACATTCCATATTCTATCCCTACTACTAATGCAAAAAAACCTTGGTTTAACTTTACTTGTTCTAATGCTATCCGAAACAGAGAGGAAACCTGCAGAAGGTGCCGTCGCCATCCAACTCCTGACTCTCACTCAGCTTATACTTCTGCCCGGAATCATGCAAAATTTGTTCTTCGACTCGCCAAAATTTCTTCATCCGACAAAAATGTGAAAATCTATCCAATTCTAATCCTTCTCACTCTTTCGGGCATCTAGCTAAGAACATCTTCAGCAACGTTACTGCCTCTTCTTTCCCTCTTCTTTTCCATTCCGATAGCCAGTTGCCGTCTCTTCTCTTGTCAAAGATGAACTCTTCGCTCAAACTTTCGCTTACAATTCAACCTTGGATGATTCCGGCGGTGTTCCTCCATCTCCCCCCCTCCTATCTGACTTTATTATGTCTGAAATTAGAATCTCTTCTAAAGATGTTTTTCTGCCCTATCTGGGCTTAACTCTAGGAAGGTGTATGGTCCTGATGGTGTTCCTCCTGTTGTTCTTAAGAACTGTTCTTCTTTGCTGACACCCTACCTGGCAAACTCTTTCGTCTTTGCCTCTCATCTGGTACTTTTCCGTCCTGTTGGAAGTTCGCTCTCATTTAGACTGTCCCAAAGAAGGGTGACCGCTCTCAACCCTCCAACTATCGGCCAATTGCTTTGATTTCTTGTCTTTCCAAAGTGTTTGAATTTATCCTTAATAGGAAGATTCTTAAACACCTTTCTTCTCACAGTCTTTTTTCAGATCGTCAGTATGGGTTCCGGAAGGGATGCTCTACTGGCATATCTCTCTGACTCTTGGTCATCTTCCTTTTAGTGTTTCGGTGAAACTTTTGCTACTGCATTAGACATATCAAATGCTTTTGATAAAGTCTGGCACAAATCTTTAATTTCCAAACGGCTTTCCTTCAATTTCTATCCTTCTATCTGTTCCTTCATCTCTAATTTCCTTCTGGTCGATCTACGGCTACGGATGTAGATGACCACTGTTCTTCTCCTAAAGCTATTAACAGTGGTGTTTCTCAGGGTTCTGTCCTGTCACCCACTCTTTTCCTTTTATTTTTTAATGATCTTTTAATTCGCACTTCCTGTCCTATTCACTCCTTTGCCGATAATTCCACGCTTCACATCTCCACCCGCATCCCAAAGCGTCCCTCTCAACAGTCTCTCCATGATTCGGGTAGTACGGCTATGGAGTGCCTGACCTCTGATCTTTCTGCTATCTCTGGTTGGGAGCAGAGAAAACCTTGTGTCCTTCATTGCCTCAAAAATTCAGTACCTCCATCTGTCTACTCGTCACAATCTATCTCCTTACCTTGAACAAAACACAACCCAGTCCTTCCTTTTCTCTTAACATTGTTGGCGTTTCCTTTTCTCGTGATCTTTCCTTGATCTTACCTCTTTCATATAATTTATATTGGTAAAAACAGTGGAGGCCCGGCCTCCCATGCTTCCTCTGAAAAGCCGCCTCCGACGGCTTACGAGGAATGGGTTACTGTATCCGAAAATTTAATTAATAAAGTATTACTATTTCTATTTTCTTTGCTTTGCTGAGTTCTTTCTTTCTTTGGTATGTATATATAAATGAGGCGGGGTGCTCCAGATGGGTCGTCCGTAGGTCGACCCTGAATCGTCGTTCAAACTCACATAAAGTAAGTAAATAACATATATATATATATACACACACATCGCAACCTCGTAGTAGCTCTGTGCGTTGGTCTGTCTTCACACACAGACAATGCTAGGGGCCTTGCCTCTAGGCCTGGTGAATGAGCGATTTGTTCTCTTGCACTCTCTGCCGCGCATAGCCAGGTACACCGGGCTCATCTTGTACCGTTGTGGGTAAAGCATCTAGTCTTCCTTTGAAGATTTTAACTTTGCTTGATGTGACGCTCCTGAGGTTCTTTGGAAGCTGTTTTAAAAGTCATGGCTCCCTGACAACCAAGCTATTTTCCTTCAGTGATGAATAGATCCATTGCCTGTCCCTTAATTTAGGGACACTACACTATATACAGCATATATATATATATATATATATATATATATATATATATATATATATATATATATATATAAGTATACTGCATATATACCTCATAAGATTCAGTGTATGTATATATATATATATATATATATATATACAGGGCGTCCCAAAAAAATGTATACACACTTTAAATACTTATAAAGGCAGTGTTTATTAAAATACATTTCATTTTCAAAATGTAATAGATCTACAGACATTATTTAATTGTTTTGTCAACGCCTGTTTTCAAACTGACGTCCGTTCTGGTCCAGGCACTGCTGATAACGCGAAGCAATGGAATCGCAAACATCACGAAACATTTCGTTTGGTATTTGTGTGCATTCTCGTTCAATGGCTGCTCTCAATTCAGCGACTGTTGCAGGTTTTATAGCGTAGACTTTGTCTTTTAAGTATCCCCATAAAAAAAAGTCTAGTGGTGTGAGGTCTGGTGAACGCGGAGGGTATTCTACGAAACCCCTTCGTCCAATCCACATCCACATCGTGCCAAGTACCACTCGCAATACTCCACTCTTCGGTCCGGATCATCTTCATTAATAGCATGGACTAATCTTGGAATGTAACTTTTCCATTGACAGCGCTTCAAAATGCGTTGGACAGACGATTCTGAAATTCCTACCTCACGACTCGCTTGCCGCACAGATTTTCTTGGACTTTGGTGATACGTTTCCAGTACTCTTTCTTGCTTTGTGGGGCTTGTCGATGTCCGTGGTCTTCCGGAACGCTTCTTGTGGACATTCTGAACAGTTCCATCGGCTTCAAACTTATCTCTAATTCGAGTGATGGTAAGTCGCGTTGGTGGATCTGTTTGAAACTCCCTCCTAAACTGTCTTTGCACTTCAACTGCGTTTTCACACTTCCAGTAGCATTTTAGAATGAATTTCCTTTGTTGAAAGCTTAGTCTGACTGCCATTATTAATTCTAATGGGGTTAACTTGGAAAGAAAGAAACATCAATTGAGCTATCAGCTGTTAAAGTGTGTATACATTTTTTTGGGACGCCCTGTATATATATATATATATATATATAATATATATATATATATATATATACAGTATATCTTCCCTCGCCCAAACAAATTTGTGGGATCGCCTCGCCCTCTTATGTCAGAAATACAACAATGGCTACTCGTATTATTATACTGTATAATGTATTATTGTATAATAAAGGTTAAGAAGATAATTTAAGATAAATAGTTCATTATGATAATAATTATAATAATAACAATTATTATTATTTATTGTTAGAGCAAATAAAACTTATTTACTAGTCTGAAATCAGCTAATGTGACTGAAATGCCATATATACAGTATATATATCAGGGGCGACGCCAGGCTTTTGTGGATACTTAGACTGAAACCTTTGAAGCATATATATATATATATATATATATATATATAATTAGCTATCATAATAATGATAATATTTGCTGTTCAAGATGATGGTCCCCTACTATACTATATATATTTTATAGGATTGAAACATATTAGCTTTCCCTGGATTAGATACTGTAAATTTAATTTAAATGAATTTAATTAATATTTTCTGGATCTATTTCGTAATACCAAAATTGGAACGGCAGACGGCACGCAGCAAAACCCAATTGTTCATCCTTCCACACAGTAAAATAAAATTGGTTGAGAGATAAATGGATACCCTGGGTAGTCTTGTGGTTAAGAAGCTGGACTGCTGATCGGGAGGCCGTGAGATCGAGTCCGGGCGAGGATTTTGTAATTTCTGACCGCCCTTAGTGGGGGCGTGGTTCGGATTCTACGTTAAACTGTAGGTCTAAAGTGGAGTGACAAGATTGACTTTTATCAAATTGAACAATTCGGGAGGAAGCAAAACCAAGGTTACCAATGAAGATAAATACGAAAATTATAAAATGAAGCTAATTCGCACATACCTAGACTTGCGCAGCTACTGTATTGTACTCAAAATATCGCTGTTAAGCGTGTAGGCTGCGTCCCGTTCGGGGGTGTTATTTTTAATTAAGCCCTAATAGGCTATTACTACTCTACAGTACATTTTAAGTTTCATCTCTCTGTTCATTACTTTGTTTTTGAAAGATGGCAACTCCTAGAGAGAAGGCAAAAATTGTTATACACGGTGAACCAAAAGTAGGTGGACACTAGGTTGAATACGGTTTGTGTTATATTATATTATAACTATGGTGTTTGTGTTATATTATATTAAATATTATAACTAAATTTATTTAAATTTTATTTTGTATTATAGTATACAAAAAAATTAAATATGTATTCTCAAAATAAACGTTATCATTTACTGTCCACCTACATTTGGTTCACCCTATATTTGTGTATGAAAGCGGTTCAATTATTGCTGCTCAAAGACGCTTTCGACGTGAAATGAACGAGCCACCACCTGAAAAACAGCATACGAAGAATGGTCGATCACTCTGATAAAACTGGTACTGTCTTGAAAAGGAACTCTCCCGGAAGGCCGAACAAATCACTCGAAAGAATGAATGTAGATCGTTAAGCATTTACCAGAAGTCCAAAGAAGTCAGTTAGTAGAGGAGAGGCTAAGTTGAATATACCGCGCTTCTACGTCCATAGAATCTTTCATAAAAAACTGCATGTTAAAGCTTACAAAGATGCTCCAGCAACTTTTTGAGATTATAAAACCAGAATAAACACAGGCAATGATTTAATCGAAAGGCTAGAATCAGATGAACACGTTCTAGCAAATCTCATTTTTAGTGACGAGGCTACATTCCATTTTTCAGGCAAAGTAAACCGCCATAACTGCGGGATTTGGGGTGAATACAACCCACATGAAATGTATGAACGTGAGAGGGATTCCTCTAAAGCAAATGTCTGGTGTGTTTTGTCACGTTCTCGCATTTATGGACCTTATTTTTTTTTAACGAACGAACTGTAACTGACGGTTCTTACTTAAAGATGCTGGAGTTTTTTATTCCATAGTTACAAGGAACTCCCTGCTTGTTACAAAGAACAACCTTCCAACAAGATGGAGCACCATCACCATTTGCTCGAAACGTTCGAACATTTTTGAACGAAACATTTCCAGGGTGTTGGATTGGTAGGGGAGTACCTACAAAATGGCCTGCTCGCTTCCCCAATTTATCCCCTCTCGACTTCTGTCTTTGGGTGGTGTTTCGTAAACAAAAGTCTACCATAACAAACGAAGGGATCTTCAGGAACTAAAACATCGTATCCGTGATGCTGTCATATCCATCCCTGAAGCTGTGTTGGAAACTGTGTTTACGGAATTTGATCGCAGAATAAGATTAATTATAACCAATTATGGAAGACACTTAGAAGTTTATTAACTGAATTAAATAGAACGTATAATCCTTAAAAATATAATGTCATTTGGAATTTGCTGCTTTGTGAACTAATAAGTATAAAATTAAGATTTGTTTTTGGTGTATTCATTTCGGCACACACACACACACACACACACATACATATATATATATATTATATATATATATATGCCTCGGTGGTGTAGTTGTTAGCATTGCTGACTACGAATCCACCGGCCACGGGTTCGATTCCCAGCGAAAACAGCGGCGCGCAACTTATCCAGCTGTTCATCCTCCCAGAAAAAGTAGGTTGGTAGATAAATGGGTACCCTGGGTGGCCTAATGGTTAAGACACTGAGCTGCTGATCGGGAGGTCGTGAGATTTAATCCGGTGGAGGACTTTGTAATTTCTGACCAGCCATGATGGGTCGTGGTTCGAATTCCACATTAAGCTGTTGGTCGAAAGTGGAGCATGAAGTTTGACCCTCGTCAGAATGAACAATTCGTGCAAAAGGAAAAAACAATATATATATATATATATATATATACAGTGTGATTAAAAAGAAATGTTAACACTTATGTTTTTTTTATTTTCAATTTATTTGTAAACATTTTTTGTGATGCAGTGTTTCATACAGTCTCTACTTGCTGTCCACGAATATATATGCATGTATGAAAGAGGTCAAACGTTGCTTCCAGAGCTCTGAGGCACATCTCTAGTGGTATTGATTGGATGGCACCTATAATTCTTTCCCATATAAGTGTTAACATTTTTTTAATAATCCTTCACTTTGGAGGGACAATTTTCCTTCAGGATTAAATTATGAACATGATTAAGGAATAATTTAAACAACTGAGTATTATTATTAGTAGTATATGAGGTGATGAATGTTAATAACTTAACTAAAAATGGATTATTAGATTACTTATTCGATTTGGTCGTGGATTTGGTTGGTTTAGAACTTTCTTGATAGTAGTAATATAGTTGTGATAGGGAGTAGTTTCACTTTGCGTTGGATAAATCACAGGTGGTAGAGTATTATTCGTTCAAAGAAGGTTTGTTACTGTAGATGTGCAGTGCTTTCATTATGTGGAAAGCTTTTACTTGGTTTTTGCTAATTGCGTCTATTACTTTGAAGGAAAGTGGGTTAAGTAGGCGGTCTGTGGAAATGCAATGGTCTCTAGTTCCTGATAAAGGTAGATATGCCTCGGTGTTCATCAATTAATTACCAGTTGGAATTGGCTGTTGGAGCTACCTTTGTATTCCGTTGAACAACGAACTGCTTGTATACGATGAACGAAGTGAGAGCATTCCGTAGTTTTCTTTGCAATTCAGATAAGATTTTGAGTGGTGATTATTTGTGAAAACGAACATGAAGACAACTTTTGAAATTTTTTACATTTTTTTATCTGTGTAAAAAGGATTGGGAGGTTCATAGACACTTTTTAAAATTTTCGAAGAGTTTTCTGGAAAAGATTTAAGGGAAAGGTTTTTATTAAAGAATTAATTTTAAACTTCTGTTTCTTGATGGGAGGATACGTATGAGGAACCGAAGTGGAAGTCTCCAAAAATGAGATTTTTATTCAGTTTTGTTTACATACTGTAGGATGGTCATGACTCGTGTCAAAGAGAAAATTCGTGTAGGTAAGTTTCTGGTACAAGGAAATTTGGAATTGATTGTTTCTTCTGATGATTCTAATGTCTGGAAAAAGGGATTAAGTGGTTCATTTCTGCTTCTTTTGTAAATGAAAGAAAAGGTGTAATGTCTTCTTTGTATCTAAATACTATATTAAAAATGTACGGTCTACCTATCTTCTAGATGTGTGGGGTTTAAAATCAGTGGGAAATTGTTGTATGGAAGTTTTTTTCGTAATGTTAAAGGGAGGACTTCGCTATAGTGGCTTAAGGGAAGAATACATTTGTTGGTATGTTTGGTTTTATATATACTGTACATATATATATATTGAAGCTTGCCAGAAGTGGCCTTCACCAATATGTATATATATATATATATATATATATATATATATATATATATATATATATATATATACATATATATATACATATACACAGTAAACCCTCGTCCAACGCGGGGGTTAGGTTCCTCGAGAACGGCGCGTTAGGTAAATCCACGTTGGACAAACTTAATACCTTATGGGATAAATGGGGATACGTGAACGCGGCCGCGTAAAGTCTCCCATTAATACTTAGATACGGAGATTTTTTATTTACACATACTGTAAATGAATTTCCCTACCTACATTGGATATGAAATAAGAACAATAAAATCATGAGCATAATAAAATCATAAACATAATGATATTTACATATGATAAATAAAACTATATTAAATGAAAATAGCACGTATCTTTTCTTCACTCTTTCGGATGGTGCGTATAGTAGACTCATTCACGTGATACTCGCAGCCAAGTGATGTTATGCTCATACACCACGCAAATTATCTAGAATCTTTTCTTCTCTTCACTATAACTTGCAGATGCTTTACGTTTTGGTGCCATATTGCTGTTTAAGGGTGATAGCAAAACAACGGCAAAATACGACAAAAACAATCCAACAAAACTTCACTGAACTTAACGCGTTAGCGGGACTGAGACAAAGGGTGATACGATGGGTGACAAGAGCGGGAGAGAGATGCGGGAGTATTTGAGAGTGTAGGAGAAAACACTAGAGCGCGCATTGGCACACGTACAGTACTACTGTATTAGAGCGTGTTTGGCGGACCGTGTATAATCAAATTTTCCGCTTTCGGCAAATATATAATTGTTCGCATTTATTTTCCGTGTATAAGCAAATTCGCGCTGGACGAGGGTTTACTCTATATATAAAGGGTGATCCAGAGAAATGGGACCCAAAAGAAACCCCTGTAACTCTTAAAGTATAAGTCCTTTTATAAAATCATACGCATCATTCGAAAGAGGATAGTTACAAGTTTGTACAGGATTGTATAGGTTTTGACAATACAAGACAAGATAAGATAAGATACAAAACAAAATAAAAGTGTTAGTTAAAACTAACCCTTCAAGATGACTGCATGGACTGTGGAACAGCTGCGTTTCCTAACTGAGCAATATTATGAGCATGGAAGAAGTGTAGTTTCAGCTCAAAGATCTTTCAAGACAAATTTTCAGATGTCAAAATCACCTTCTAAGAAAGTAATCCGTCGGTGTGTCAGAAATTTTTCCCTAACTGGCAGCACTGGAAAAAGAAAACCAACTGGAAGAGTGCGCACAGCAAGGATAGACAAGATCATCATTAACAGAACTCATGAAATTGTACAGGATAATCCTAACATAAGCATCAGACGTGCTTCTCAGCTGTTAGGAGTTGGATATGGAACAACACACCGTATATTCAAACAAAATTTAATGCTCTTTCCATATAAAATTCAAACAGTGCAACAACTAAACGATGGAGATTTCGCACGAAGACGACAATTCTGTCAATGGATCCAACAGAAGGTAAATGACACCACCAATTTTCTAGCAACTTTGATTATGTCAGACGAAGCCCATTTTCACTTGAATGGAACTGTAAACAAACAAATTGTCGTTTCTGGGCAACAGAAAATCCATTGAATATTACCGAAGTCCCGTTGCATAGTCAGCGTGTAACTGTTTGGTGTGGTCTTACTGCATCTCAGATCATAGGGCCGTACTTTTTCGAGGATTCCACCGGAAACACGGTCACTGTAAATGGTGATCGCTACGAAAAAATGTTGACCGATTTCCTTATTCCTAAATTAAGAGATCTTTGTCTAGAAAACCACTGGTTCCAACAAGACGGAGCTACCTGCCATACCACGAGGAACCGCATGGCAGTTTTGCGTCAAACGTTTCCAGGCGAGTTAATCTCAAGATTTGGAGACGTTGAATGGCAAACAAGGTCTCCGGATTTTTCTCCCTTAGATTATTATCTCTGGGGATATTTAAAGAGTAGGGTCTACAGAAATAACCCAACGACCTTGCAAGAATTGAAGGCCGCCATCACAAATGAGATACAGGCCATACCACCGCACACTCTTGCAAAAGTGATGCAGAACTTACAAGCGAGAACACTGGAATGCTTGGCAACTAATGGAGCACATTTGAAAGGAGTCATTTTTAAAAAATAAATATTTCATAATAAACTTGTAACTCTACTCTTTCGAATGATATATAGTTTTTATGAAAGTTAAATATTAAGAATATTTGGCTTTTTTTTATGGGTCCCATTTATCTGGATCACCCAGTATAAAACCTCTTTAACCTCTGAAGTTCCGCGTGTTGGTCTCTCTTCACACGAAGGTTAAGCTGGTGGCCCCGTCTCTAGGCCTGGCTTGGTGGAGGAGCGAGTTGCTTTCTTGCGCTCTCCACCGCACATAGCCAGGTACACCCGGCTCATCTGGTACCCTCCTAAATCAGGCATCTAGTCTTCTTTTGAAGACTTCGAAATATATATTATATATATATATATATATATATATATATATATACATATATATATAGAGTGAAGAGAGCAACTCGCTCCTCCACCAAGCCAGCCCTAGAGAGGTACACCATAATCTACATATGGAAAATAATCGAAAAACTGGTACCAAATCTCAAACTAAACCCAATTACCATCCAAACATCGTTAGAAAATACAGGGGTCAATACAGGGGAAAATAAAGGGGTCAAAGTTGAAGTCTTCAAAAGAAGATTAGATGCCTGGCTCAGGACGGTACCAGATGAGCCGGGTGTACCTGGTTATGTGTGTTGGAGAGCGCAAGAGAGCAACTCGCTCGTCCACCAAGCCAGGCCTAGAGGCGGGGCTACCAGCTTGACCTTCGTATAAAGAGAGACCAACACACGAAACCCAAACCAGGTTAATGAGGTATATATATATATATATAATCAATAGGAATATGAAAACAAGAGATACGACTCTCAACATTTATTGGCCAAACGTTTCGGTCCACTCAGGGGCCATCTTCAGTGACTAAATAGAAGCATCTAAAAATAATCATAAAACTAAAGTAAATACAAATGTCAAACTGTACGATAATAAAATCTAACACAAAAAAAGTTAAAAAGTTGTTAAAAAACTATCTGGATTATAAAACAAAATAAAAGTAAAATTAAAACAAACTAAAATTTCAAAAATTAAAAGTTTAAAAATGTTAACCATCCAGGTTAGTCCTTTTTAAATTTTTAAATTTTAAACTTAACATTTTTAAACTTTTAATTTTTGAAATTTTAGTTTGTTTTAATTTTACTTTTATTTTGTTTTATAATCCAGATAGTTTTTTAACAACTTTTTAACTTTTTTTGTGTTAGATTTTATTATCGTACAGTTTGACATTTGTATTTACTTTAGTTTTATGATTATTTTTAGATGCTTCTATTTAGTCACTGAAGATGGCCCCTGAGTGGACCGAAACGTTTGGCCAATAAATGTTGAGAGTCGTATCTCTTGTTTTCATATTCCTATTGAGGATAAGGTTCCCGAAGAACATTTCTATCGTAACTATATATATATATAATATTATATATACCTATATATATATTATATATCTGTGTGTATGTGTGTGTGTGTGTGTGTGTGTGTGTGTTCGAACCATTCTGAAAGCAATTCCAGTTCCAGTTGCAGTCACGACAGCATCATTCGAACTGTGAGAGAAATTTAAAATTCCTTCTAAGATTTCTAACTCAGATCCAAATTTAAATTCAATCCTTTTGACATTTTGAGGACAAAATTAAGAGCGTTTAATTCTGACCCTTTTTAGTGGAGAAGTCTTTCGGAAAAGACAAAAAATTCACTATTCCATTCCATTTGCAAACGTTTCAAAGAAATTACTTAAGTTAAATGTAAAGTTTTCGACAGATTTGAACAAAAACTCGGTAAAGAGGGTCATTTGAATGTAAGTGCCAAAAAAGCAAAATAATCTTGACCGCCCCGTATCAGATGGTGCAGCTGCCAAAACTGAAGTAGTTTTCCCTCTTGTAACTCACTGAGAAATAAAAGTCTAAATTTCTCTCGAGGGTCTTTGGTAAAGTTTTAACATTAATTCAGATGAATTCACTTACCATTTACGAATGAAGAAATCGAGTCTCTACCATACTTTCTAATCCAGTATCCATCACAAAAACATTTTCCAGATCAAATACAATAACAATTCCAACCAAAATCCCTCAAACCCGGAACTGATTCCATTTACGGAATCGGAATGAGTCATATATAGGTCTCTCTCTCTCTCTCTCTCTCTCCTCTCTCTCCTCTCTCTCCTCTCTCTCCTCTCTCTCCTCTCTCTCCTCTCTCCTCTCTCTCCTCTCTCTCCTCTCTCTCTCTAAACATGGGTTTAGACGGCATAGGTCGTGTCTCACCAACTTGCTCGAGTTTTTCCACGTCATGTTGAGTGAGTACGATAAGAGTAGGGCGATTGATATACTTTATCTCGACTTTCAGAAAGCCTTTGATAAGGTACCTCACCGCCGGCTAATGGCGAAAGTGCGCGCGCTGGGTATCGGTGGGGAAATAGGTAGGTGGATTGAAAACTGGCTGACGAATAGGCGGCAGAGGGTGGTAATTAAAGGGGCTAGTTCGGGTTGGGCCTCGGTCACTAGTGGGGTTCCTCAGGGTTCCGTTTTGGGGCCACTGTTGTTTACCATTTACATAAATGATATCGACGGTGGCATCGTCAGTCGGATCGCCAAATTCGCTGATGACACCAAGCTTGGGGCCAATGTTGGGACGCCCGAAGCGATCGAGGAACTGCGTGCGGACCTAGGTAGGATAGGAGGGTGGTCCGAAAAATGGCAAATGCCGTTTAACTTGGGTAAATGCAAAGTGATGCACATTGGCTACGCCAATCCCAAGTCGGACTACTCGATGTTGGGCAGTAATATCGAGGTGACTGATTTAGAAAAGGACTTGGGTGTGCTAATTAGCAGCGACCTTAAGTTTATGAAACAGTGTGTAGAGGTGGAAAAGAAAGCCCAGAAACTATTGGGTTATATCAGGAGGCAATTTCAGTTTCGGAACAAGGTGATTGTGCTCTCACTGTACAATTCCCTTGTTCGGCCGTACCTGGAGTATGCTGTGCAGTTCTGGTCGCCCACCCTCAGGAAAGATATTGAGAGGCTGGAGCGAGTGCAGGCGAGGGCCACAAAGTTGATCCCTTCCGTTGGGCATATGGGCTACAATCGACGGTTACGCGCCCTGAACTTGTTTTCGCTTGAAACTCGGAGGCTGCGCGGTCAACTGATCGAGGTTTTCAAGCTCTTACGAGGGTTCAACGATGTCGATTTTAGAAGTATGTTTAGTTTAAATGATAACCCAACTCGCAACAATGGTTGGAAGTTGGATTTGAAACGGTTTAGGACTAGTGTGTGTGGGAATTACGTTACGTATAAGATCTGTGACACATGGAACAGGTTACCTTCGGAAGTTGTGAACAGTTCCTCTGTGGATCAGTTCAAGAAAAGGTTAGATGAAATCTTGCACACTATTTGAGTGTGTAAAGACATTTAGGACCTCAGTCTGCGGAAACTTCTTTTCCTGTAAAATAGTTGATATCTGGAACCAACTTCCCTCAGAGGTTGTTTCCAGTCAAAGTGTAAATCTGTTTAAAAATAGGCTAGACAAAGTACAGAACACACTCATAGTTTAAGATTAAAACCTCAGAAAACTCTGCAGGAGTTCGCTTGCTCGGTGTCTCTGTGAGCAAGCTAAATATAGAGCTATTTATATATTCTCCACTTTCCTGTAAAATTTCCTTGGCTACTTTTCCAGGGTCAAGGTATTTTCTTCAACCTTTTTCCGTACCTGCCTCTGGCAGGGAGGGAGCGGAGGGTGGGGAGAGAGCCTTCTACTTTTCTATCCAGTTTTCTACTACTGCTAGCATAGTTGAAAGACAAAATTTTCCCTGGCACCCGTTGCCATTGGTACCTCCTCGGTATGGGCCGCAAGGCCTTTTGAGGTACTTCTTTTCCTTGTAACTCCTTGTAACTCTCTCTCTCTCTCTCTCTCTCTCTCTCTCTCTCTCTATATATATATATATATATATATATATATATATATATATAGAGAGAGAGAGAGAGAGAGAGAGAGAGAGAGAGAGAGAGAGTGTTACAAGGAGTTACAAGGAAAAGAAGTACCTCAAAAGGCCTTGCGGCCCATACCGAGGAGGTACCAATGGCAACGGGAGCCAGGGAAAATTTTGTAAAAGTTTATTTTTCTTTCAACTATCCTAGCAGTAGTAGAAAACTGGATAAAAGTAGAAGGCTCTCTCCCCACCCTCCGCTCCCTCCCTGCCAGAGGCAGGTACGGAAAAAGGTTGAAGAAAATACTTGACCCTGGAAAAGTAGCCAAGGAAATTTTACAGGAAAGTGGAGAATATATAAATAGCTCTATATTTAGCTTGCTCACAGAGACACCGAGCAAGCGAACTCCTGCAGAGTTTTCTGAGGTTTTAATCTTAAACTATGAGTGTGTTCAGTACTTTGTCTAGCCTATTTTTAAACAGATTTACACTTTGACTGGAAACAACCTCTGAGGGAAGTTGGTTCCAGATATTAACTCTTTTATAGGAAAAGAAATGTCCGCAGACTGAGGTCCTAAATGTCTTTACACACTCAAATAGTGTGCAAGATTTCGTCTAACCTTTTCTTGAACTGATCCACAGAGGAACTGTTCACAACTTCCGAAGGTAACCTGTTCCATGTGTCACAGATCTTATACGTAACGTAATTCCCACACACACTAGTCCTAAACCGTTTCAAATCCAACTTCCAACCATTGTTGCGAGTTGGGTTACATTTAAACTAAACATACTTCTAAAATCGACATCGTTGAACCCTCGTAAGAGCTTGAAAACCTCGATCAGTTGACCGCGCAGCCTCCGAGTTTCAAGCGAAAACAAGTTCAGGGCGCGTAACCGTCGATTGTAGCCCATATGCCTAACGGAAGGGATCAACTTTGTGGCCCTCGCCTGCACTCGCTCCAGCCTCTCAATATCTTTCCTGAGGGTGGGCGACCAGAACTGCACAGCATACTCCAGGTACGGCCGAACAAGGGAATTGTACAGTGAGAGCACAATCTCCTTGTTCCGAAACTGAAATTGCCTCCTGATATAACCCAATAGTTTCTGGGCTTTCTTTTCCACCTCTACACACTGTTTCGTAAACTTAAGGTCGCTGCTAATTAGCATACCCAAGTCCTTTTCTAAATCAGTCACCTCGATATTACTGCCCAACATCGAGTAGTCCGACTTGGGATTGGCGTAGCCAATGTGCATCACTTTGCATTTACCAAAGTTAAACGGCATTTGCCATTTTTCGGACCACTCTCCTATCCTACCTAGGTCCGCACGCAGTTCCTCGATCGCTTCGGGCGTCCCAACATTGGCCCCAAGCTTGGTGTCATCAGCGAATTTGGCGATCCGACTGACGATGCCACCGTCGATATCATTTATTAAATGGTAAACAACAGTGGCCCCAAAACGGAACCCTGAGGAACCCCACTAGTGACCGAGGCCCAACCCGAACTAGCCCCTTTAATTACCACCCTCTGCCGCCTATTCCTCAGCCAGTTTTCAATCCACCTACCTATTTCCCCACCGATACCCAGCGCGCGCACTTTCGCCATTAGCCGGCGGTGAGGTACCTTATCAAAGGCTTTCCGAAAGTCGAGATAAAGTATATCAATCGCCCTACTCTTATCGTACTCACTCAACATGACGTGGAAAAACTCGAGCAAGTTGGTGAGACACGACCTATGCCGTCTAAACCCATGTTGGGAGTCCCCAAGCAGCTAGTAGGAATCCAAATGGTCAACGATTCTGTCAGCTATTATCCTTTCTAATAATTTACCTACTACTGAAGTGAGACTAATAGGACGATAGTTCCCTGGACTTTCGTGATCCCCTTTCTTAAAGATAGGGGTCACGTTGGCCTCCCTCCAGTCACCAGGCACCTGGCCCATCACCAACGATTTGTTGAAGACTGTAGCCAGGTGGGGAGCCACCTGGTCGCGCACTTCTCGCAAAACACTGGGGAGAAACTGGTCTGGCCCAGGAGCCTTAAACGCGCTCAGTTTGTCTATTCTATGAGCAACGACTGTCGCGGTACATCTAACACTATCCAGGCCAGCACCTTCGTGCCTCACAGCTGGCTCGGGGATGACGCGGGTATCCTCCCTGGTGAACACTCCCGCAAAGTACTCATTAAGCACATTAGCGATGTCCGCGTCGGAGGTCCGCAGAACGCCGCTTCCGTCCTTTAAAGGACCTATCATGCTTCTAATGGGCTTTCTACTATTAACATAACTGAAGAACTCCTTAGGGTTCCCCTTGCAGAGGCTTGCCACCCGTAGTTCTTCGTTACGTTTCGCTAGCCTAACCTTCGCCTTCACTTCCCTACACAGGCGGACATACGCTTCAGTGTTCTCGTGGGAACGATTGGCCTTCGCCCTCCTATACGCTACTTTCCTATTTCGGATAGCCGAAGCGATGCCACGATTGAACCACTTAGGCTGCGTTGAAGCAGGGGTGACCGGTTTTGAGGGTATGGCAGCAGACTGCAGCACCATAAACTCATCCCGGAATGCACTCCACACTCCCTCAACATCGCCGCCAACCTCTAACCCCATCTCTGCTACGCTATCCCTGAGGCTAACAAAGTTCGCCCGCCGGAAGAGAGAGAGAGAGGAGAGAGAGAGAGAGAGAGAGAGAGAGAGAGAGAGAGAGAGAGAGTTACAAGGAGTTACAAGGAAAAGAAGTACCTCAAAAGGCCTTGCGGCCCATACCGAGGAGGTACCAATGGCAACGGGTGCCAGGGAAAATTTTGTCTTTCAACTATCCTAGCAGTAGTAGAAAACTGGATAGAAAAGTAGAAGGCTCTCTCCCCACCCTCCGCTCCCTCCCTGCCAGAGGCAGGTACGGAAAAAGGTTGAAGAAAATACCTTGACCCTGGAAAAGTAGCCAAGGAAATTTTACAGGAAAGTGGAGAATATATAAATAGCTCTATATTTAGCTTGCTCACAGAGACACCGAGCAAGCGAACTCCTGCAGAGTTTTCTGAGGTTTTAATCTTAAACTATGAGTGTGTTCAGTACTTTGTCTAGCCTATTTTTAAACAGATTTACACTTTGACTGGAAACAACCTCTGAGGGAAGTTGGTTCCAGATATTAACTATTTTATAGGAAAAGAAATTTCCGCAGACTGAGGTCCTAAATGTCTTTACACACTCAAATAGTGTGCAAGATTTCGTCTAACCTTTTCTTGAACTGATCCACAGAGGAACTGTTCACAACTTCCGAAGGTAACCTGTTCCATGTGTCACAGATCTTATACGTAACGTAATTCCCACACACACTAGTCCTAAACCGTTTCAAATCCAACTTCCAACCATTGTTGCGAGTTGGGTTATCATTTAAACTAAACATACTTCTAAAATCGACATCGTTGAACCCTCGTAAGAGCTTGAAAACCTCGATCAGTTGACCGCGCAGCCTCCGAGTTTCAAGCGAAAACAATTCAGGGCGCGTAACCGTCGATTGTAGCCCATATGCCTAACGGAAGGGATCAACTTTGTGGCCCTCGCCTGCACTCGCTCCAGCCTCTCAATATCTTTCCTGAGGGTGGGCGACCAGAACTGCACAGCATACTCCAGGTACGGCCGAACAAGGGAATTGTACAGTGAGAGCACAATCTCCTTGTTCCGAAACTGAAATTGCCTTCTGATATAACCCAATAGTTTCTGGGCTTTCTTTTCCACCTCTACACACTGTTTAGTAAACTTAAGGTCGCTGCTAATTAGCACACCCAAGTCCTTTTCTAAATCAGTCACCTCGATATTACTGCCCAACATCGAGTAGTCCGAGTTGGGATTGGCGTAGCCAATGTGCATCACTTTGCATTTACCCAAGTTAAACGGCATTTGCCATTTTTCGGACCACTCTCCTATCCTACCTAGGTCCGCACGCAGTTCCTCGATCGCTTCGGGCGTCCCAACATTGGCCCCAAGCTTGGTGTCATCAGCGAATTTGGCGATCCGACTGACGATGCCACCGTCGATATCATTTATGTAAATGGTAAACAACAGCGGCCCCAAAACGGAACCCTGAGGAACCCCACTAGTGACCGAGGCCCAACCCGAACTAGCCCCTTTAATTAGAGAGAGAGAGAGAGAGAGAGAGAGAGAGAGAGAGAGAGAGAGAGAGAGAGAGAGAGAGGGAGAGAGAGAGCCTTACAAGGAGTTACAAGGATAAGAAGCCTCAAGACCTTTCGGGCCACTCTGGGAGGTTCCTGGTATTAAACTACATCATTTTTCTTTTCTTTTAACTGGATAGAAAAATATAAGGCTCTTTCCCCACCCTCCGCTCCGTCCCTGCCAGAGGCAGGTAAGGAAAAAGGTTGAAGAAAATACCTTGTCCCTGGGAAAGTAGCCAAGGAAATTTTACAGGAAAGTGGAGAATATATAAGATAGCTCTATATATACGCATGCACACATAGAAACCGCGCAGGCGAACTCCTGCAGAGTTACGTTGTGTTTTAGTCTTAAACCATGGGAGTATTTAGTGCTTTGTCCAGCCTATTTTTAAACACATTTACACTTTGGCTTGAAACAACTTCTGAAGGATGTTGGTTCCAGATTTTAACTAATTTCTAGAAGAAATTGCCCCAAATAGAGGTCCTAAATGTCTTTAGTTCCAGTTTAAACCCATTATTTCTTGTCGGATTGCATTAAGTGAAAATAAGTTCCTGTAGTCTACCCTGTCTATTCAATTGAGCATCTTGAAGACTTGAATAAGCTGACCGCGCAACCTCCTGGTCTCTAAGGCAAACAGATTTAGGCGCTCCAATCTCCGTTGGTATTTTTGCATTCCCATTGAAGGGATCAATTCTGTAGCCTTGCTTCTACGCCTTTCTAACCTTTCTACATCCTTCCTAAGGAACGGAGACCAAAACTGCGCACAAAATTCGAGTTGAGGTCTGACTAATGAATTATAAAGAGACATTACAGTCTCCTTGTTCCTAAACTAGAACTGTTTTTTATATAACCTTATATTTTTAAAGTCTTCTTTTCGACTTTCGTACAGTGTTTCGACGGTTTGAGATCGATTACTGATATAGACTTCCAAGTAGTCTTTCTCCAGATCGATCTCAGTCAAGTTCCTTTCCAAGAGAGAGAGTAATCGGTCTTCGGGTTTTTATAACCTATGTGCATTACCTTACATTTGTTCAAGTTGAATGGCATCTGCAAAGTAGCAGACCATTCGCCCAACCTGTCCAGATCATTTTGAAGCGTTCTTACGCCCTCCTCATTAACTACACTAGTTCCTAATTTCGTATCGTCTGCAAATTTGGAAATTGCACTTATGAGCCCGACGTCTACAGTATATCGTTAATATAGATGATAAAAAGTAAAGGACCCAGAACGGAATCTTGTGGGACACCACTGGTGACGGGCGCCCACTCCGAAGCCACTCCATTTATCACCACTCGCTTCTTTCTATCTTTTAATCAATCTTCAGTCCAGTTGAAAACGAATCCCGTGAGTTCTCGTCCTCTGATTTTAGCCATCAATCTCGCGTGAGGGACTTTGTCAAAGGGTTTTTGAAAGTTAAGATACACTCTATCTATTGCCCTACTTGTATCGTATAGAGTATGCATATTATGGAAAAATTCTAACAGGTTTGTCAGACAAGATCTATGTCGCCTAAATCCGTGTTGAGAATAAAAAATTAGATTGTTAGATTCAAGGTGATACACAATACGTTCTGTAATGCTGGGAAGATCTACAGATCTACAGAAGCTAAGGCTAACAAAGACCCTAAGATCCACTTTAAGGTTAGCCCGAGAGAAAGGAAAGAGTAGGGGGTTAAAAGAGGAGAATAAGGGGTTAAGTAATTAGCAAAACCTATCATTCGTGGGTTAACATTCAGAAAAAGAGAAAGAAAGACTCACCATCATCCGCCGGCCACTGCCGACAAGTCGGAAAATAGTCGAAGAGAATAGGAAAGGGGTGAAAGATGAAAAGAAGTAAAATAAGAACGCTTACAAACCATGCAAACACAGTCTTAACTCAAACACTCTCATACCATGGAAACTATCTAAATGGTTTTTAAACATATTAACGCTGGTAGAGTTCACGACGGACGCGGGAAGATTATTCCATTTATCAATTACTTTAAACGTATAAAAGATTTTAGCGATGTTAGTAATGAATCGTCTGCCACGCAACTTAAATCCGTTATTACAAGTAATGCTATTATCGAAAGTGAACAGTTTGTCAAAATTTACGTTATTGATTTTATTAACGATTTTGAAAACTTCAATAAGCTCCCCCCTTAATCACCTAGTTTCGAGTGAATGCAAGTCTAACTCTTTAATTCTATCTTCGTAAGACTTGTTGCGCAATGACGGAATTAGTTTCGTGGCGCGACGCTGAACCCTTTCCAACCTATCAATATCCTCACGCAAATACGGGCACCAAAACTGAACGGCATATTCTAAATGAGGCCTGACTAGGGACTTGTAAAGGGGCAATATAATATTCTTCGATTTAAATTCGAAATTACGCGCTATGAAGCCTAACATCCTATTAGCTTTTGCGCAAGACTCCAGGCACTGGTGCCTAACTTTTAAATCCTTAGATACGCGTACGCCTAAATCTACTTCCTTGTCAACGCTCGCTAACTGTCTATTGTCCATCGTGTACATGTAATTATTGTTACGAGAACCTATATACAAAACTTTACATTTGTCTACGTTAAATTGCATCTGCCACTTATCCGTCCAATCCATAATCCTATTTACATCGTCTTGGAGCCTATTTTTATCGTCCACGTTAACAACTTTACCGCCTATTTTAGTATCGTCCGCGAATTTTGACATGTTACTGGTCAAGCCTACATCAATGTCGTTAATGTAGATCAGGGACTTTTTAAAGGAATTTTTACTAATGGGGCCCCTTTAAAAAAAAAGGGCACATGTATCTAAAAAGGGCAGACACCAAGTACATGGCATTTATATTAAAAGATAGTTAGTTAGATAGCAGATAATTATATAAAAATCAAAGGAATTTAAGGAAACACATTACAGTAGATGCAAAAATGGTAATTTATATTAAATAAAATAGTACCAGACAATATTTATTGAAGAGACCAAAGAGACATTTCAAACACTGCTATACTGTAGCTCAGCATAGACAAAAATTGTGAAAATATAAGGGCAAATAGGTACAAAACATTTTGTGGAATGTAGATGATAGAAGCATGTGGCGGTTATGTAATATTTCATATTAGAAAATAACTATCTTAAAATGAATCTTGCTAGAATCAATATTTTTACTCCAAAGCTTAAAATTGACTAGTGGGCCAATAGAATGTGACTAGTGGGCCAAATACAAGGGCAAGTAGCTCATTTGGCCCACTAGTATATAAAAAGTCCCTGATGTAGATTACGAATAGCAATGGGCCTAACACTGAACCCTGTGGGACACCGCTACCTACATCCAACCACCCCGATTCACTACCATTAACAACCAGTGCTGTACTCGTTACTTTATAAATGTAATGCTGTTACCGTTACCGTTGCTACAGTCTAAATGTAACGCCGTTATCGTTACAGTTACCATTTTAAAAAAGTAACGAGTAACGGCACCGTTACTCGTTACCGTTACTTTTAATGAAATGTAAATATATATAATTGCATAGGTATATTATAATTTATATATACATAAAATATTATATTATATAAATATTCGCTTGTGCTAGTATGTGTTGGCTTGTATCCACTGGTTAATGCATAGGCTATGAAGTCTGGGCATGCCTTCATTGCGTTGTTATGACTTATAAGGCATAATATTTTCCAAAAAAGTGAAACAAAATTACTGCAAGATTTATTACTAGGAATTGCAGTTTTGCAAAACAATAATACGAAATACTAAAGAAATGAATCAAATGAGTTATTGTGCATGGCAATGATAATTGACATTTATTAGCTAAATATACAAACTTAAGAACTATTATTCAAAAGATCTTTATTGGCCTTTAAGAAAACAAGCTTCTGAAAAGTTGCATCTAAGAGCGAGCCTCGTTTCCGACGCAGTATATCCTTCCTTACTGAAAAAATCCGCTCAACAGCGGCACTAGATGGTATAGGAGTGTTAAGTTTAATAAACATATTTTTAAAGTTAGTGGATGGGAAGGATGCAGAGCTAACGTGCCGTGAAGGCCCAGATGAGAGGAATGACGAAACCTCTGTTGAACTTAGGTCCCTCCCTGCTCCAGAGTTCTTCGCCTTTTTACTTTGACAGTGCTGTCAGTGTAGGGGGAGAGGGTGGATGGGGGTAGGCTGCCAGCATGCCAACGGCTAACATGCACACCTCGCTCATAGAGAAGGGACAAATTTTTAATGGTTAATGAATAATGAGTGAGGATCGAAAGAAACTAATTGCGAGCTACGATAAAAAAATAACGAGTAACGACTAACGAATGTATTTCCCTAAAAAAGTAACGTCGTTACTGAAAGAGTTACTTGATTTGAAATGTAATGCCGTTACCACTACCGTTACTAAAAAAGTACCGCGTTACGTAATGGCCGTTACTTGGAACGCGTTATTGCCCAGCTCTGTTAACAACGACCCTCTGTTTCCTAGCACGAAGCCATTCCTCTAACCAGTTAGCTACCTGACCGCGTATACCGTGCGCTTTAACCTTCGCAATTAATCTTCTATGCGGAACTGTATCGAACGCTTTTTAAAAGTCTAAATGAATAACGTCAGCCGCTCTATGCCTATCGTATTCGCGCACTATTTCATTATAAAACTCTAACGAATTAGTTAAACAAGATTTATGGCGTCGAAACCAATGCTGACTACTATTAATCAAATCGCGACTTTCTAAGTGATCGACGATACGATCCCTAACTATGGATTCCAAAAGTTTACCGACAGTTGACGTTAAACTAATAGGCCTATAATTGCTAGCTACTGTGCGGTCGCCTTTTTTAAAATTAGGCGTAACGTTAACTAAATTGAAATCTTCAGGAATAATCCTCGCTTCCAGTGACTTATTAATAATTTTTGTTAAGGGGCCTACGATAACGTCTTTCAAATCTTTCAAATGTCTGGGATAAAGCGCGTCAGGGCCTGGAGCCTTGCTCACTTTTAGCTTATCGATATAATGCGCAATCTCACCCTCGTAAACAGTTATTTCATTCGAAATAGTCTCGCTACTAAATGGAACGATATCGTCCACGTTGGGGACATTATTGACGTCTTCTACGGTAAAAACTGTCGCAAATTTTTTTTTTTAAATACCCGCCATCGCCTGAGTGTCGGAAGTCAAAGCGCCGTTAACGTCCACTAGAGGGCCTATGTTATCTTTTATCGGTTTACGATTATTCACGTAGTCACAAAACATTTTTGGATTATGCTTACTATCCGCAGCTATAAGTATCTCTAAATTACGCTTAGCATTCCTAACAGATCTTTTAACCTGACATCTAAGCTCGATATATCTATTAAAGTTAGCTATAGCTATCGTGCCATTGCGCTTGTTAAGTCTATACGCTCTGTTACGCTCGTTTATGAACTCGCCTATTTCCCTAGTCCACCACTTGGGCCTACCATGATTTCTAGCGCGCTTGGGCCTACGAGGAATAAACTCCCTTTCGAGATTCCTAAAACTTTCTTTAAACGCCTCTCAATGAAAATTTGCGTCATTACCCATAAATAAATTATCCCAATCCACTACTCTCATCCTGTCCGCAAAACTATCAAAATTAGCCCTACGAAAATCGGGGACTTCTATTACGTTACTATCCTTACTCTTTTCTGTCAATAGTTTAAACCTAATAATTTGGTGATCGCTACATCCCAAACTCTCACCTACTTCTAAACCTTCGACTATATTATCGTCGTTCGTCATTACCACGTCTAAGATGGTTCGGTAACCATCTGTCGTAAAAAATTATCTCCCATGAACTCAATCAGTCTCAAACCCTCATCATTACCAGTAAAAGTCTTGTAATTAACATTAGGGCGGTTAAAGTACCCGACAATTATACTATTCCGATTATTAATAAAGTTACCTAGTATTGGTATCGAGGGGTTGCACTGGAGGTCTATAAACAACAACAAAAATTAAAGCTAATACTACGCGCCCTAACTTCAACGCAATCCCATTAATTGCTGCCGGAAAATCTATCTTAACCCTCAGTTACTCGCGTGAGGTCATTGTGACCCAAGCAAATATTCTATAAACAATTTTATACGAATGGCAACACTTGTAATAACCACACCCACAGTAGCTTCCACACTCATCGAGTTGTTTATATTTCAGTGTTAATCAGTTGCTTACTGCGCCTAGTTCTGTGTGTTTATTAGTAGACGTTGACCCCACGCGACCATTTGCGTTTTGCTTTCTGCTGAATTCTGACCCCAGGGCCATCTAGAGGGCGATGTAAAATATGCCCACGAAATACGGACAACAAACATTCAACGAGATGCTCAAGGTGTAATGCATTCATTTGCAAGTTGCATATGTGTATCAAATGTAGTGATTGTAATGATCTAGAGCAGTGATGCACAAACCCTGGCCCGCGGGCCAAATGTGTCCCCCACGGGTCTTTTCAGTGGCCCCACGGGTCTTTTCAATTCAATGAAAAAGTTAGAATATAAAAGTGACCCAATTTATGACTTAGATGGAAAGTAAGTAGGCTAATACATTTAGTTATTTTCTTCGCTTGGCCCTCACATCAAAAATGTTTGTGCACCACTGATCTGGAGAGTTTTGAAAATGAAAATTAAAACGATTTATATATTATATATGATGATACGACATGATATATGTTTGATTGATTTGTTTTCAATATAATTGATTTTTTTGATTTTTTTTTTCATATTAATGGCTTTATTAACCTAATTTGACATCATTACAGCCGACAAGAAAAGACGAATTCAAATAAAATAAATGTACAGGGTGGGCGGAAAGTAGCTCCCTATTTTGGATTGGTAAAAAATACGTATATTATCCATTTATTTCAGAAGAAATAATATGAAAAGGTAGGCATACATGGTAGGTTTTCTCTAAAATTCAATGTGGGCTCCAACTCTTTCCACCAGCTTCTGGAGCCGCCCAGGAATGGCGTCCATTGACTTTAGCAGGAACTCCGGCGGGATGGAGGACATGACTTCCCGAATTCGGTCCTCCAGTTCTTCCAATGTCCTCGGTTTGGTGCGGTAGACTTCTTCCTTTACCCACCCCCAAAGAAAGAAGTCGCACGGTGTTAAGTCGGGGCTCCTGGCTGGCCATTGATGTGGACCACGACGACCCATCCAACGCCCAGGGAAGTGGGCATCCAGCCACTCACGGACAACAAGAGCGAAGTGCGGAGGGGCGCCATCTTGCATAAATATCAGATCGTCGATGTTCTCCCATGTGCTGACAACCGGCCAGACCTCGTTTCGCAACATAGCAAGGTACCGCTCAGCATTCATGGTGTTGCGCAGAAGGAACGGGCCCACAACCTGATCTGAGGTCATACCACACCACACCGTTACACTGAACCGATTCTGCCGTTTTTCAGCGGTAACCGTGCGACTTCTTTCTTTGGGGGTGGGTAAAGGAAGAAGTCTACCGCACCAAACCGAGGACATTGGAAGAACTGGAGGACCGAATTCGGGAAGTCATGTCCTCCATCCCGCCGGAGTTCCTGCTAAAGTCAGTGGACGCCATTCCTGGGCGGCTCCAGAAGCTGGTGGAAAGAGTTGGAGCCCACATTGAATTTTAGAGAAAACGTACCATGTATGCCTACCTTTTCATATTATTTTTTCTGAAATAAATGAATAATATACGTATTTTTTTACCAATCCAAAATAGGGAGCTACTTTCCGCCCACCCTGTACATAAATTGGGGTCACATTGACCCCACGCGGCTATTTATGTTCTAATTTCTCACGCGAGTAACTGAGGGTTAACCTCGATAGCCATAAGGGAATTACGAATGTACAGCAAAACTCCGCCACCAATCCTATGTAACCTATCATTAGTAAAAAGTTTAAAACTCGCTATATCAAGTTCCCCCAACAAGTCCCGAGTCACGATACTTAACCACGTTTCGGTTATAGCAACTATATCGTAGTTCCCGGACTGAATTATCGCATTAAATTCGTTCAATTTATTTCTAATACAGGGTGTCCATAAATGTTTACCCTGAAAACAGTAGGCTCTCATGTTTTAATAACGAATCTTACCTCCGTTTTCTTTTTACAGGTGATCTCGTACACGCATAGAGTTTCTGTGCTGGTGTGTTTCGTCTACCGCATTCGCCGCTAGGAGCGCTGTAGTAGCTGTTCAGTTAAGATGGCGTCTGTGACAGAGAAGGCACAATGTGTTGTGTGGCTTGCAGAAACAAAATCTGTCAGTGTTCAGCAAAGGTTCAGAACAAAGTATGGAAAGAATCCACCTGATGTGAAGTTAATTAAGTCGTGGATGAAAAAATTCTTGGAAACTGGAAACGTGGAAAAGGGACAGAGCAGTGGTAGACCATCGGTGAGACAAGCTTCATGCCAACTAAAGATACCGAAGTCTAAGGTGCACAAGGTGTTACACAAACGTTTGAAGTTACACGCGTGAGTGTGAATACCGTTTAGACATTTTACGTGCCACTAGGGGTGCACATGTGGAAGCTTATTAAGTTCATTAACTATGCATCAAAACTTTGTATGTTTATCTACTTATGATTAAAACTGTGTTTGAATACGAGTGTTTATTTAAAAGTTATAGCATTCTTTAATCAGGGTAATCATTTATGGACACCCTGTATTACGCGCGTTACAATAAAAGACGTTTAAATTATTTTTTACCACGGATCGGCGTTTTAAACTATTTTTCACGTCGGGCCGGCGTTTCCCGGACCCACAACGTTTAAAGAAGACTTCGACCTATACAGCTTTCGAACGTTCTCATCGATTAACCTACCTAGCCTGGCATTCCCTATTTTATTGAAATGCACCCCCATCTTTTATAAAAAGGGTAGGATCACTAAATTCTGACCACAGCTTTACGAAAGGTACATTTTCCTGAGCACAAATCTCTTCGAGTTCAGTATTCAAACATATTGTTTTTGACGTAATCCTAAGACCCAAACCGTGCCTAGGGGTAATACATAGAACTAAAGACCTACTTCACCTTGCCTTCAGGGACCTAATTAACCCCATATATCTCTCCAAAAGGTCAGGCATTCTCGTATCGGGCCTATACGAGTCGTTGCCCCCTACCATCGTCACCAACATCGAGTGACGGGAGGCAACATCAATACTATCTACTTCGTCTCTAATTCTGTCAACCCTGGGCCATGGTAGACAGACAATCCTCCTCTTGGTTGGATTCCGTTCAACGAACTCCTTATCCATATAACGCACTAAGGAGTCCCCAATTAAAATAGTTTCCCCTTCGTTGACATCCCTATTCAACTGGGCGAAAGGGTTCGAAACCTCGATACGGGGGGGGATTCCTATTACTTGGTATATATCGCTTGATATAGCGGGTTTTAAACTTATTAACGATAGGTTACATAGGATTGGTGGCGGAGTTTTGCTGTACATTCGTAATTCCCTTAAGGCTATCGAGGTTAAGATAGATTTTCCGCCAGCAATTAATGCGTTGAAGTTAGGGCGCGTAGTGGCCTAGCTCCACCCTTAACTTCTCTAAATCTACTAATATCTGACCAACCTTAGCCCCTTCCTCAACTCTGTCTAACCTTCCCGATAAGCTACCTATACTAGAAACTATGTTCCTCACCTCACCCTTCAAATTACTAACGTCTTCAACGTTAGTATAGATTCGGCCTTCGTCAACTATAACCCTACCCCTGCCCTCATCAAGCATTGCAAGTTTTTCCGTCACCTCGCGTACACTACGTTTTATATCAACTATCTCTTCCCTTGGTAAATATGCAGTTTCACGGCTCTACGAATACCGATATTTTAGTCATAAAAACCATAAATATGTATATTTGGAGACTGTCTGAAGACCATGGCATCGGTAAAGTTTTTGTAAAACGCAGTAAAGTACGGTGTCCATAAATGATTACCCTGATTAAAGCATGCTATAACTTTTAAATAAACACTCGTATTCAAACAGTTTTAATCATAAGTAGATAAACATATAAAGTTTTGATACATAGTTAATGAACTTAATAAGCTTCCACATGTGCACCCCTAGTGGCACGTAAAATGTCTAAACGGTATTCACACTCACGCCACACATTTTCCAACATTTGTGGGTTAACTGTTGCAATTGCATCCGTAATGCGTTCTCGCAATGTCCTGATATCTGGAACAACTGTTGCATAAACGAAATCTTTAACATGACCCCAGAGAAAGAAATCCAGTGGGGTAATGTCTGTTGATCTTCGGGGCCATGGGATTGGCCCGTCCTTGCCAATCCATCGATTTGGAAATGTTGCGTCGAGAGTTTCACGAACAACATGCGCCCAATGAGGGGGTACCCCATCTTGTTGGAAGATGACAGTTGGCTGCCTGTCCTGCAGGGGGATGGCGTAATTGGTGAGCATATCCAGGTACACAGTTGCGGAAACAGTGTTCTCAGCGAAGAAGAAAGGACCAATTATCTGGTCATGCATTAGTCCACACCAGACATTGATCTTCGGACTGCCCCGAATATGCTCCCTTACGGCACGTTGGTTTTCCGATACCCAAATACGCACATTGTGTCTGTTGACTCTACCACTGAACAGCTACTACAGCGCTCCTAGCGGCGAATGCGGTAGACGAAACACACCAGCACAGAAACTCTATGCGTGTACGAGATCACCTGTAAAGAGAAAACGGATGTAAGATTCGTCATTAAAACATGAGAGCATACTGTTTTCAGGGTAAACATTTATGGACACCCTGTATTTTTTATTAATATTTTAAATACGAACGAATACTAGCAAATCTGGCAACTTAGTAATCATTGTCCAGGTTGTTGCCGTCTAGGGTGGACGTGTGTACCAGTTACTCCGTGAGTGAATTAATTATCGTTAACGCGAGAAGATTGTGTTGAATTTAACCAGAAACACAGATTATTTTTTATGTTAAAAAGTGTCCTAATTGTAAAAAAAGGTGTTCCTACAACCGAAACACCCAATTTTTTTTGTTGCCAGCACTTAGTATGTTAGGTTAGGTTAGTTAGGTTAGGTTCGATCAATTTCTGGTTCATTTTCATGGCTCCATCTAAATTTCTTTCCCAAAGTCGCGGAAGAATACAAAACACTCGTCTGCAATGTAAACAATAGTGTTTTGTATTCCTCCGCGACTGCGAGGAAAAAATTTAGATGGAGCCGTGAAACTGCATCTTTACCCTTCCCTTCAATCACAAAAGAAACAAACCGATCTCTCGGTAATCGTCATAGGACCGCCGTTGTAACCCTTAAAATCCGTATACCACCGATTAACCAGACACCTAGCACACAACGCTTTCTGCGACGGCATCGTGCAAGTTAAAGTAGTTAACGTTTATAACCGTCACATGTTTAAGTTAAATTAAGCCGGCACACTATGAAAACTTCTAAATCGCTAAAAACCACTAATATTCAGTTACTTAACTATATTACAATGTGAATATAAACGCAAGTATATAAAATTCAGAACTTTCCAAAAGTAAATTAATCGGCAATATCCAAAACTAGAAACAATATCAGAGAGCCCAAGGAATGCGTTCACTCAGTCAGGAGACTAGCTGACGAATGATCGTCCTCGACCATTATTCGTCAGCCAGCCTCCTTACTGACGAGAGAGAGAGAGAGTTACAAAGAGTTACAAGGAAAAGTAGTACCTCAAAAGGCCTTGTGGCCCATACCGAGAAGGTACCAATGGCAACGGGTGCCAGGGAAAAATTCCTACACCCTCAAATAGGGTGCAAGATTCGGTCTAACCTTTTCTTGAACAGATCCACAGAAGAACTGTTCACAATTTCTGAAGGTAGCCTGTTCCACGTGTCACAGATCTTATACGTAAAGTAATTCCCACACACATTAGTCCTAAACCGTTTCAAATCCAACTTCCAACCATTGTTGCGAGTTGGGTTATCATTTAAACTAAACATGCTTCTAAAATCGACATTGTTGAACCCGCGTAAGAACTTGAAAACTTCGATGAGTTGACAGCGCAGCCTCTCAGTTTCCAGCGAAAACAAATTCAGGGCGCGTAAGCGTCGATTGTAGCCCATATGCATAACGGAAGGGATTAACTTTGTGGCCCTCTCCTGCACTCGCTCCAGCCTGTCAATATCTTTCCTGAGGGTGGGCGACCAGAACTGCACAGCATACTCCAGGTGCTGCCGAACCAGAGAATTGTACAGAGAGAGCACAATCTCCTTGTTCCGAAATCGAAATTGCCTCGTGATATAACCCAACAGCTTCTGGGCTTTCTTTTCCACCGCTACGCACTGTTTCGTAAATTTAAGGTCGCTGCTAATTAGCACACCCAAGTCCTTTTCCAAATCAGTCGCCTCGATATTACTCCCCAACATCGAGTAGTCCGACTTGGGATTGGCGTAGCCAATGTGCTGCATGAGGCTGCATTTACCCAAGTTAAACGGCATTTGCAATTTTTCGGACCACTCTCCTATCCTACGTAGGTCCGCACGCAGTTGCTCGATCGCTTCTGGCGTTCCAACATTGGCCCCAAGCTTGGTGTCATCAGCGGATTTGGCGATCCGACTGACGATGCCACCGTCGATATCATTTATGTAAATGATAAACAACAGTGACCCCAAAACGGAACCCTGAGGAACCCCGCTAGTGACCGAGGCCCAACCCGAACTAACCCCTTTAATTACAACCCTCTGCCGCCTATTCTTCAACCAGTTTTCAATCCACCTACCTACTTCCCCACCGATACCCAGCGCGCTCACTTTGGCCATTAGCCGGCGGTGAGGTACCTTATCAAAGGCTTTCTCAAAGTCAAGATAAAATATATCAATCGCCCTACTCTTATCATACTCACTCAACTTGACGAGAGAGAGAGAGAGAGAGAGAGAGAGAGAGAGAGAGTTACAAGGAGTTACAAGGAAAAGAAGTACCTCAAAAGGCCTTGCAGCCCATACCGATGAGGTACCAATGGCAACGGGTGCCAGGGAAAATTTTGTGAAAGTTTATTTTTCTTTCAACTATCCTAGCAGTAGTAGAAAACTGGATGGAAAAGTAGAAGGCTCTCTCCCCACCCTCCGCTCCCTCCCTGCCAGAGGCAGGTACGGAAAAAGGTTGAAGAAAATACCTTGACCCTGGAAAAGTAGCCAAGGAAATTTTACAGGAAAGTGGAGAATATATAAATAGCTCTATATTTAGCTTGCTCACAGAGACACAGAGCAAGCGAACTCCTGCAGAGTTTTCTGAGGTTTTAATCTTAAATGAGTGTGTTCAGTACTTTGTCTAGCCTATTTTAAACAGATTTACACTTTGACTGGAACAACCTCTGAGGGAAGTTTGATTCCAGATATTAACTATTTTATAGGAAAGAAATGTCCGCAGACTGAGGTCCTAAATGTCTTTACACACTCAAATAGTGTGCAAGATTTCGTCTAACCTTTTCTTGAACGATCCACAGAGAACTGTTCACAACTGCCGAAGGTAACCTGTTCATGTGTCACAAGATCTTATACGTAACGTAATTCCCACACACACTAGTCCTAACCGTTTCAAATCCAACTTCCAACCATTGTTGCGAGTTGGGTTATCATTTAAACTAAACATACTTCTAAAATCGACATCGTTGAACCCTCGTAAGAGCTTGAAAACCTCGATCAGTTGACCGCGCAGCCTCCGAGTTTCAAGCGAAAACAAGTTCAGGGCGCGTAACGTCGATTGTAGCCCATATGCCTACGGAAGGGATTAACTTTGTGGCCCTCGCCTGCACTCGCTCCAGCCTCAATATCTTTCCTGAGGGTGGGCGACCAGAACTGCACAGCATACTCCAGGTACGGCCGAACAAGGGAATGTACAGTGAGAGCACAATCTCCTTGTTCCGAAACTGAAATTGCCTCCTGATATAACCCAATAGTTTCTGGGCTTTCTTTTCCACCTCTACACACTGTTTCGTAAACTTAAGGTCGCTGCTAATTAGCACACCCAAGTCCTTTTCTAAATCAGTCACCTCGATATTACTGCCAACATCGAGTAGTCCGAGTGGGATTGCGTAGCCAATGTGCATCACTTTGCATTTACCCAAGTTAAACGGCATTTGCCATTTTTCGGACCACTCTCCTATCCTACCTAGGTCCGCACGCAGTTCCTCGATCGCTTCGGCGTCCCAACATTGGCCCCAAGCTTGGTGTCATCAGCGAATTTGGCGATCCGACTGACGATGCCACCGTCGATATCATTTATGTAAATGGTAAACAACAGTGGCCCCAAAACGGAACCCTGAGGAACCCCACTAGTGACCGAGGCCCAACCCGAACTAGCCCCTTTAATTACCACCCTCTGCCGCCTATTCCTTAGCCAGTTTTCAATCCACCTACCTATTTCCCCACCGATACCCAGCGCGCGCACTTTCGCCATTAGCCGGCGGTGAGGTACCTTATCAAAGGCTTTCTGAAAGTCGAGATAAAGTATATCAATCGCCCTACTCTTATCGTACTCACTCAACATGACGTGGAAAAACTCGAGCAAGTTGGTGAGACACGACCTATGCCGTCTAAACCCATGTTGGGAGTCCCCAAGCAGCTTGTAGGAATCCAAATGGTCAACGATTCTATCAGCTATTATCCTTTCTAATAATTTACCTACAACTGAAGTGAGACTAATAGGACGATAGTTCCCTGGACTTTCGTGATCCCCTTTCTTAAAGATAGGGGTCACGTTGGCCTCCCTCCAGTCACCAGGCACCTGGCCCATCTCCAACGATTTGTTGAAGACTGTAGCCAGGTGGGGAGCCACCTGGTCGCGCACTTCTCGCAAAACACTGGGGAGAAACTGGTCTGGCCCAGGAGCCTTAAACGCGCTCAGTTTGTCTATTCTATGAGCAACGACTGTCGCGGTACATCTAACACTATCCAGGCCAGCACCTTCGTGCCTCACAGCTGGCTCGGGGATGACGCGGGTATCCTCCCTGGTGAACACTCCCGCAAAGTACTCATTAAGCACATTAGCGATGTCCGCGTCGGAGGTCCGCAGAACGCCGCTTCCGTCCTTTAAAGGACCTATCATGCTTCTAATGGGCTTTCTACTATTAACATAACTGAAGAACTCCTTAGGGTTCCCTTGCAGAGGCTTGCCACCCGTAGTTCTTCGTTACGTTTCGCTAGCCTAACCTTCGCCTTCACTTCCCTACACAGGCGGACATACGCTTCAGTGTTCTCGTGGGAACGATTGGCCTTCGCCCTCCTATACGCTACTTTCCTATTTCGGATAGCCGAAGCGATGCCACGATTGAACCACTTAGGCTGCGTTGAAGCAGGGGTGACCGGTTTTGAGGGTATGGCAGCAGACTGCAGCACCATAAACTCATCCCGGAATGCACTCCACACTCCCTCAACATCGCCGCCAACCTCTAACCCCATCTCTGCTACGCTATCCCTGAGGCTAACAAAGTTCGCCCGCCGGAGATCGAGCTTACTGCCTCTCGAGTTACTACGCTTCACCCGAGGGACGCACACACGGAACCTAATAAGACTGTGATCACTCCCGCCCAACGATTCGTCAACGGTGAGGCCAGTGACGAGGTTGTCTTCGGTCGTGAATACTAAGTCTAGAACGCTTTCGCCTCGTGTAGGCTCGTTGACCCACTGAGTGAGGAAGTTCTCATCAGCAAAGTCAACTAGCCTCCTCCCTTCAGCATCGGCAGTCCTGTTTTCCCACTTTATGCCGCGACAGTTGAAGTCTCCTAAAACTACACACACCCTATCCCCTAGCAGGCTACTGAGTTCGGTGTACAGGGCTGTATCCTCCTCGAGGAGGAGATGCGGAGGTCTGTACACCAAGATTAACCTATAGTTCGTCCCTCCCACGTTCAGATCGACGCCAAGCAGCTCCCGTTCCGACCGGAACTGGCAGTCAACCGGACTCAACGTGTCTCTGACGTATATTAGTACCCCACCCCCCTCCCCACGGGTGCGGTCTTTGCGAAACATTCTATACCCGGGAATTTCGAACTCCCCAACGTAGTCCCTACGATCAGTATGAATCCAGGACTCGGTGATAGCAACGATATCCTGGTATTCTGATGCTAAGAGCGCCCGTAGCTCGCAAAACTTGTTCCTAATTGACCTAGCATTAAAAAGCATTGCACGGAGGGAGCCTTCCCTATTCTGACCGCCCCCTAGCACGACCCGTTTCCCGAACAGCCAGGGCTGTCGGGAGTTGAAGAGCCCCTCACTAACGAGGGGGCAACTTCCGCAGGAGACTGAGCCCCCTCCAACGTAGGAGGAGGGTCACCCACTGTACTTCGACGCACCCTTCAGTCGAAGGTACGTCCGCCACCGGCTCATCCTCATCTCTCCCCGGTGGGGGCCCATCATCTCTCCCCGGACTCGACCTCACCATTCTGTATAGGTGCCGGTCGAGCAGCGCGCCTAGCACACCTTTACCCTTGTCATTGAGGTGGACACCATCCCTCTGGTAAAGGTCCCACCTACCCGAAAATGCATCGAAGGGGTCAATAAACTTCACGCCCAGCGGAACGCACAAGTCTTGTACCCTCTCGTTGATGCCAATGACCTTACTGAGCGCGTGGTCACTGACATTCATTCGCGGTAAAATACCCATTAACATTCCCCTGTCTGTCTTCAGTTTTAGATCATCCGCAAGAGACATGATCTCGGTGATGATCCCTTCTGTAAGACCTACCCCACCGCCTTTGAGGAACAGGTCATTGCCACCAGCGTGGACAACGATCGCAGTCCTCCGACTAGCCACGCGCACCTTCTCTACCTCCTTCCTTAAGTGCGCCGTTCCCCGCCCAGGTAAGCACCTTACCTTCCTCCCATCCCGGTTTGCAGAAGCAAAGTACTTCTCCTGGCCCCTGATCTGCGAGTCCCCAATCAAAACGGTGTCTTCCTCCTTCGAGCACAGGAGACTAAAGCGGTTAGAGGTCTTGACAGGGGCAACTGGGGTCTCAGGCTTCGGCTTCGCAGCCTTCTTGCCCGAGACCTTTCGAAACCCGTCGCCACCCATACACGCAGTTACACCACCCGACCCACCCCGACAGGTAGCTACATCCTTCGGTTTCTTTGGGCCATCAGCAGGCCCCTTCCCACCCTTCTCTATCGATCCCTTCCCACCCTTCTCTATCAGCCCCTTCTTTGAGCCCTCCCTTTGTTCTAGATACTTAATCTTACAGTTTGAATCTGCTGGTGTGTTTTTAATTTGATCTTGTCCACTGGGTTGGATTTCCAGTGCTACGACCCTAGCTTCAAGCTTTTTTACTAATTCCTTTAGCTCTTTAACTTCCTTTTCGTGGTTGTCTCTAAGTTTACAAAACAAACATACACTAAGGGATGTGATATCGCTGATACTACCCTCTGGGAAGTCTACGCACCAATGATTAACTTTACATTTAAAGCATTCTGCTTTCAATTTAGCTGGCCCTGCCATATTTTCTCTTTTTTTTTTTTTTCTGAATACTCTGAATAAGATAAAGCGTTCTAGCAATGAAAACTATCCAAAAACGTTATGACCAGTATATAAAAAAGGGGGGGGGGGAATTAATCCCGCGCGTAGCCGCACCCGCCTTTTTGCAAGTGACGTTCATTCCTTCCAGAAGACTACACCTCTCCTGCTGCCGCACCGACCAAAGGTCTCCCCAGGGCCGGACCGTCCCAAACGTGTCGCAGCTACCAACTGACAAACACTCGCGACGCAAGCGTCACGGATTTTCCGCCAGGAGCGACAGCGAGATGCAGCCCCTTACTAAGTCTTACTAGTCACTCACAAGCGGCCAGACTCTTAGAATCCAGTGTTCAAGGGATATCCCACCAGACCCAGAGGCTACGCCCGAGACTTTACGCTGGCCTGGCAGCCAGCTGGGCAGTAAAGCCCTCTCACCTCAGAGCAGTACAGCCAAGCACCATCAATTGGTCACCAAAGAACGGTCGCAGGGGGCTGGTCAAGCCATTACGCGTTAGGAATGGGCTTAACGGGGCACTAGCCACACTCCATTCATCGCGCCCCTACGCCTGGGACCCCTCCATCCCAGTCTCTCACAACCTACGAGCGTTAAATGGTGTTATTTATAGAGGTTCCAAAGCCTCTCTTCCCACGCATGAGGTAGCAGTAGGGTCCTAATAGTAAAAGAAGAGAAAAAGACTTAATACTAAAAGAAAAGTTTTTTTTTTTTTTTTTTTTTTTGCAGTGAGAGGAGAACAACCTTAACGTAATCTAAAAGGACAGAGTAGGGATGGGATGGGGTCCTAGTAACCCACGGGACGGGATTGTGCAAAATACTTTACCCGCCCTCCCGAAAGAGAGAGAGAACCTAAAGGAGCTGGCAGCCAGTTCCTCTAGAATCCCACGACTCGGGACCGGAGGGCTGTCACACCCCAAGTATAAAGTTTACTACATCCAGAAGAAATGTGCATAACCTTTATACCCCCTGCGGAGAGAGAGAGAGAGAGAGAGAGAGAGAGAGAGAGTTACAAGGAGTTACAAGGAAAAGAAGTACCTCAAAAGGCCTTGCGGCCCATACCGAGGAGGTACCAATGGCAACGGGTGCCAGGGAAAATTTTGTCTTTCAACTATCTAGCAGTAGTAGAAAACTGGATAGAAAAGTAGAAGGCTCTCTCCCCACCCTCCGCTCCCTCCCTGCCAGAGGCAGGTACGGAAAAAGGTTGAAGAAAATACCTTGACCCTGGAAAAGTAGCCAAGGAAATTTTACAGGAAAGTGGAGAATATATAAATAGCTCTATATTTAGCTTGCTCACAGAGACACCGAGCAAGCGAACTCCTGCAGAGTTTTCTGAGGTTTTAATCTTAAACTATGAGTGTGTTCAGTACTTTGTCTAGCCTATTTTTAAACAGATTTACACTTTGACTGGAAACAACCTCTGAGGGAAGTTGGTTCCAGATATTAACTATTTTATAGGAAAAGAAATTTCCGCAGACTGAGGTCCTAAATGTCTTTACACACTCAAATAGTGTGCAAGATTTCGTCTAACCTTTTCTTGAACTGATCCACAGAGGAACTGTTCACAACTTCCGAAGGTAACCTGTTCCATGTGTCACAGATCTTATACGTAACGTAATTCCCACACACACTAGTCCTAAACCGTTTCAAATCCAACTTCCAACCATTGTTGCGAGTTGGGTTATCATTTAAACTAAACATACTTCTAAAATCGACATCGTTGAACCCTCGTAAGAGCTTGAAAACCTCGATCAGTTGACCGCGCAGCCTCCGAGTTTCAAGCGAAAACAAGTTCAGGGCGCGTAACCGTCGATTGTAGCCCATATGCCTAACGGAAGGGATTAACTTTGTGGCCCTCGCCTGCACTCGCTCCAGCCTCTCAATATCTTTCCTGAGGGTGGGCGACCAGAACTGCACAGCATACTCCAGGTACGGCCGAACAAGGGAATTGTACAGTGAGAGCACAATCTCCTTGTTCCGAAACTGAAATTGCCTCCTGATATAACCCAATAGTTTCTGGGCTTTCTTTTCCACCTCTACACACTGTTTCGTAAACTTAAGGTCGCTGCTAATTAGCACACCCAAGTCCTTTTCTAAATCAGTCACCTCGATATTACTGCCCAACATCGAGTAGTCCGAGTTGGGATTGGCGTAGCCAATGTGCATCACTTTGCATTTACCCAAGTTAAACGGCATTTGCCATTTTTCGGACCACTCTCCTATCCTACCTAGGTCCGCACGCAGTTCCTCGATCGCTTCGGGCGTCCCAACATTGGCCCCAAGCTTGGTGTCATCAGCGAATTTGGCGATCCGACTGACGATGCCACCGTCGATATCATTTATGTAAATGGTAAACAACAGTGGCCCCAAAACAGAGAGAGAGAGAGAGAGAGAGAGAGAGAGAGAGAGAGAGAGATATCCTTATCCTTATCCTTATCCTCCATTCCGGCGAATTTCATCTTCAGCCTAAAAATTAAAATCAATGCAATTGTGATCAGACAATATTTATTCAGGCCAACGTTTCGGAATAAACTTTCCATTATCAAGGGTATGAAATGTAAATATTCTAAAATTATACGATGTTCTTCAAAGGCGAGTCACAGAAATAAGTTAAAATTAATTAAAATAACATCTTTGGCAGTCTTTGACAAACTACACTAAGTTTTGAGCGATTAAATTTCTATTAGTTAATTGAGTGAAGAAAATCCGTCGTCAAACAGAGGTTTAGCTGGAAAAATTGTATGGTCATTTAATTATATAAGTTTATGTTGTTGTTGGTTAGCCGATCAGCCCACCCAATAGAGCAAGCCGGCGAACCCTTTCTGGAGTGGACCAGAGGTTCAGCGCACTAGTGATGTTGTGTTGTGTTCTGTGTTGTGCTAGAGCGGTACAGTCTGTCATAATGTGTTCAATTGTTTGTGGTGTGCCTTGGCACAGGTGGCAGGTGTCATCTGTGGATTTGTCTAATCTTTGTTTATGTCTGTAAGTTCGGGTGATGTCCACATCGGAATCGTGCTAAGTTAACTCGATCCGATCTGCTGAGGCTGGTCTCTGACCTGTCAATGGGTGGCGGCTTCACACCTAGGACCGCATTCGGACCGAGTCGTTGTCAGTGCTTTGTGGGTTAGGTGTGTGTGTGTGTGTGTGTGTGTGTGTTTTCTGTACTGTGTTATGTCTGTGGGGCGTGGTATGGAATGGATTATTTGGTTATAATGTCTCTCTGGTGTTACCTTATTGGTGCGAGGTGGTGTTGCATAATTGTACATGTATTGGCAAGGGTGTTGTGGGTTAGTTGTCGCTGCTGCCATGAATTGGGTTCCCCTCATGTTTAAATGTTCCCTAATTTTCAGTATTTTTGTTTCTGTGTGCAGGTGTTCCATTGGTGTTGTTTGAGTACAGCCTGTAATAACACTGGTTTACAAATTTTGAAAAAGTTTGTGCTTCGGAGATAAAATGTTTCCTATTATGGATTTTGGGGTGCTGAAAACGAATATGACCATAAGAGCAGTCGATTGGCTACAGTTTCCAAGAAAATTTAAGTTACACATTTTGCGTATATGTATACCATATATTAGTAACATACCTGTATAATGCAGTCACTTATATTGATTTAACCCGTCGCTGCTTTGCTTGTCTCTTGTATTCACCTTCTGGAGCATCTCTTGTTATTGTCCAGCAGTAGTCTACTAACAATGGTGGACTCCATTTCCCCTGGTAGCGTTTCTCCATCGCTGAGATATCCTGCTGGAAACGTTCACCATGTTCATCGCTGACTGCTCCGCAGTTGGCCAGAAAAAATTCCAGGTGCGAATGGAGGAAATGTATCTTTAAAGATATATTGCAGCCCATTTTTTCATAGGACAACAGCAGGTTTTCCACCAGCTCCCTGTAATTGTCAGTTTTGGTATTTCCGAGAAAATTGGTTGCTACTAACCGGAAAGCATTCCACGCTGTCTTCTCCTCACCACCTAGGATACGGTCAAACTCCTCATCTCTAAGAAGCTCGCGGATCTGTGGACCAACAAATACACCATCCTTGATTTTTGCTTCACTGAGCTTTGGGAATTTACCACCGAGTTACTTAATTTACTTAAAACCTGCCCCCGTTTTATCCATAGCCTTAACAAAATTTTTCATGACGCCCAGTTTGATGTGTAAGGGTGGTAACAAAATCTTGCTCGATTCTACAAGTGGAGGATACTGAACATTTTTTGTTCCAGGTTCCAATGAGTGTCGGAGTGGCCAATCCTTCTTGATGTAATGAGAAGTCCCAGCCCAACTATCCCATTCACACAGAAAACAGCAATACTTAGTGTAGCCCGGCTGCAGTCCAAGCACGATAGCAACAACTTTCAAGTCACCACAAACCTGCCACTGATGTTTGTCATAGTTTGTGCAATTCAAAAGTTGCTTCATGTTGTCATATGTTTTCTTCATGTGGACTGCATGACCAACTGGAATTGATGGCAATACGTTGCCAACATGCGCGAATACGATAGGCATAGGGCAGCTGACGTTATTTATTTAGATTTTAAAAAGGCGTTCGATACAGTTCCGCATAGGAGACTAATTGCGATGGTTAAAGCGCACGGTATACGCGGTCAGGTTGCTAACTGGTTAGAAGAATGGCTTCGTGCTAGGAGACAGAGGGTCGTAGTTAATGGTAGTGAATCGGGGTGGTTAGATGTAGGTAGCGGTGTCCCACAGGGTTCAGTGTTAGGCCCATTGCTATTCGTAATTTACATTAACGACATAGATGTAGGATTGACTAGTAACGTGTCAAAATTCGCGGACGATACTAAAATAGGCGGTAAGGTTGTTAACGAGGACGATAGAAATAGGATTCAAGACGATGTAAATAGGATTATGGAGTGGACAAATAAGTGGCAGATGCAATTTAACGTAGACAAATATAAAGTTTTGCATATAGGTTCTCGCAACAATAATTACGCGTATACGATGGATGATAGGGAGTTAGCGAGCGTTGACGAGGAAGTAGATTTAGGCGTACGCGTATCTAAGGATTTAAAGGTTAGGAACCAGTGCCTGGAGTCTTGCGCAAAAGCGAATAGGATGTTAGGCTTCATAGCGCGTAATTTCGAATTTAAATCGAAGGATATTATATTGCCCCTTTACAAGTCCCTAGTCAGGCCTCATTTAGAATATGCCGTTCAGTTTTGGTGCCCGTACTTGCGTGAGGATATTAATAGGTTAGAAAGGGTTCAGCGTCGTGCCACGAAACTTATTCCGTCATTGCGCAATAAGCCTTATGAAGATAGGATTAATGAGTTAGACCTGTATTCACTCGAAACTAGGAGATTAAGGGGGGAGCTTATTGAAGTTTTCAAAATTGTTAATAACATCGATAACGTAAATTTTGACAAATTGTTCACTTTTGATAATAGTAATACTCGCAATAACGGATTTAAGTGCGTGGCAGGCGTTTTATTACTAATATCGCTAAAAACTTCTTTACGTTTAAAGTAATTGATAAATGGAATAATCTTCCCGCGTCAGTCGTTCATTCTACCAGCGTTAATATGTTTAAGAGCCGTCTTGACAGACATTTTAAAGGTATTAGCGTTGTTTAATTTAAAAAACAACAAAGTTAGCAACAGAAGTTTGGTGGTGGTGCTCGAGGATGAGTCTATTGACGATGAATGCCAGCTTGTGACATGCCAGCGTGTGATGCCAGCAATAAAATTATTAAAAAAAAAAAAAAAAAAAAAAAAATTAGACTAACACGAATGTAGATGTAGCTCATAGCGTAAAACTAACCACTTTTTGTTTAACTTTACCTACTTTTTTTTTTTTTTTCTTATCCTCTCCTTACTTTGCATGTCTAACTCTTTTCTTGCATGTTTGTAGTTTGCATGGTATGACAGTGAGTTAAGACTGTGTTTGCATGGTTTGTAAGCGTTCTTATTTTACTTCTTTTCATCTTTCACCCATCTCCTATTCTCTCCGACTATTTTTCTGACTTGTCGGCAGTGGCCGGCGGATGATGATGGTGAGACTTTTTTCCTCTTTTTCTGAATGAATGTTAACCCACGAGTGATAGGTGTTGCTCCTTACTTAACCCCTAATTCTCTTCTCTTCTCTTAACCCCCTACTCTTTCCTTTCTCTCGGGCTAGCCTTAGAGTGGATCTTAGGGTCTTTGTTAGCCTTAGCTTCTGTAGATCTGTAGAACTTCGATGAATCAATGAACAGTCTCCACTCATCAGGATTGTGAATAATGTTGAGAGCTGCCATCAGACCATCGATGTCGGTGCAAGCTACAAGGTCACCTTCCATGATGAAGAGTGGGACAAAATCTTTTTGACGGTCACGAAACTTACACACACTAACATTTTCAGCGAGAGGTTCCACTGCTGCAATCTGGAGCCCAACAGCTCTGCCTTACTCTTTGGCAGTTCTAAATCTCTGATAAGGTCGTTTAATTCATTTTGAGTTATCATGTGCGGTTTAGAAGATGTCAAGTTATAAACAAATTCAGGGTCTTGTGAAGTTGAAGGCTCACAAGTTTCGCAGGTTCCTTCATTCTCCTCGTCCTCTGACTCCAGGGAGAAAGAGTGTGGGGGCTCAGGAACCGGTAGTCCTTCGCCGTGAGGTACCGGGCGTATAGCAGAGGGTATATTCGGATATTGTAAAATCCACTTTTTCTTCTTGCAAATACCTTTCTTGACTGGAGGCACCATGCAGAAGTAACAATTGCTGACATGATCTGTTGGTTCCCTCCACACCATTGGCACTGCAAAAGGCATAGATTTCCTTTTCCGATTCAACCACTGGCGAAGGTTTGTTGCATAAGTATTGCAGCATATGTTTGGGGCCCAGCTCTTGTCCTGATCTCCAATCTTACAGCCAAAATAAAGGTGATAGGCTTTCCTAATCACGGCGGTTATAGCACGCTTTTGTGATGCAAAAGTCAATTCTCCACAAACACAACAGAAGTTATCTACACTGTTCACGCAATTACGAGGCATCTTTGTTCAAATTAGGCTAAAAAAAATTCAGTTTCAAAAGCAAGCACTAAAAAGAGTTTGACAAGGGTGCACTGTATGACTTCCGCGAATGAACTGATGCTGTGGCGTAATATGTAGACGCCTGTGACACATCGACGCCTTGACTCTACTGCACATGCGCGTAGTTATATTTTTTTAATTTTAATAAATTAATGTAATTACAGTGCATTTTAATAATTTTAAATTAGGTAAGGTTAAGTTAGGTTAGTATTCCATTTATATTAATATCAAAATCATAGGAAGCAATATGTTAAAATGATCCAATCTATTTTTTAATAAATAATTTACAAATACATAATGTAATAGATAAATTTTAAATTACATTTTATTGTATGTATATATGTATATATTTACATTAATTTATTAAAATAAAAAAATATAACTACGCGCATGCGCAGTAGAGTCACAGGCGTCTACATATTACGCGACAGATGCAATCCAGTTAGTAGGGTGCAGGGTTGCCTGATATCTTTATAAATAGAGCCAATTGGCAATTTTAGGCATCATTTTCGGATTCAGTGACCCAAATTTAGTGAAGATTGACTACTTTTATTTCCGAAGCATTTTGGCTGTAGACCAGTGTAATACGAAGTGCGTTGTTTTGTATTGTCTGTAAGGTGTTTATGTGTGTGTTTGAGATAATGGGTGCCCAGCATGGGCTAGCATAGTCCATAACTGCGAATATCAATATCAGCGAATATATTGTTTGTATATGAGTGATGTTGTTTCCTGCTGGTGTCCAAAGTTTGTGCCTGTTAGTACTCTAAGCGTGTTAAGTCTTGACGTACATTTGTTTGTAATGTCCTGAATGTGGTTTGCAAAAGATAATGATGTGTTGTATGTGACCCCACGTATTTTTGTCCTGTGAGTGTATGGAATATTGGTGTTGTTTAGTGTAAGCTGTGGAGTTATCTGGTGTTCTTTTGTGTTGCTTGTTAGCAAGGTGATGGTTGATTTTGTGGGCGCTTAATGTCTATTGCTGCTAATAGTGTACGTTGAGCTGGTCGTCTGAAGTTGATGCCATTCATGATGTGCTGCGTGAGGTTAGTGAGTAATGTCGTGGTTGAGTGGTGAGGTCTGAATTCATGTTGAGTAGGCGATAGTGGTATGTGTGGGTTGGTGATTTGTAGGATTAGTCTTTCTGTTACTTTGGAAGGTGTGCATAATAAAGTAATGGGTCTATTGGAAGGTGGTTCTGTTGGATTTTTGTTTGGGTTGAGTAGTGTAATAATTTTACCTTGTTTCCATATGTCAGGAATAATACAGTGTTGGTATGAATATGTGCTGATGTTTGTGAGAGCTAGTATTCCCTGCGGGCCCAAGTGTTTAAGATGTATGTTAGATATGTTGTCTGGTCCAGTAGCCTTCGAATTCTTAGTTTTTGATGATCTTGGTGGTTTGGTCTGTATTGAAGGGTGTAATGGTCGTGTCGAGTCTGTAAGTTTTCTTGTGTTTGGCTGTTTGTCTGTCTGTGTGTTTCTGGTTGTTGTCTCTGTTTAGGTGACTTATCTTTGCGTAGTGATTAACTAGAATGTTAGCTTGTTGTGTATATGTTGGGATATTATTTCGGATGCGACAGATAGCCGCGTGTGAGGTGTGAATGTCGCTGTTAAAGTGGGTAATGGTGTTTATAGTCTTGTGTAGCCTGGATGTATCAGTGGAGTGGTTTAGTGTTGTTATGAAATCCTTAAATGTTTCTGTTTGTTTTTCTTTAAGTTTGTTGTTTATTTCTGTGTTGAGCTGTTGTATCTGTTGTTTTATGGCTTCTGTGTGTGGTGTTTGTGTGTTATGTTTGAGGTTGTTAAGTTGCCTTGTGAGGTGGTCTATTTCTCTAGTGTAATTTGAGTTGTATTTCCTAATGTTGCCCTTGGGTATGTATTTGTTTGCATTATTGATGATCTGATTGAATGTCTTGAGTGTTGTATTGATTATGATGGGTGTGCTGTTCAATGTGGTGAATTGTTCCTCAGCCTGTATTTTGAACTATTCCCAATCAGCTTTCTTGTAATTTCTGTAAGTGTGCCTAAGGCTGTTGGGGCAGAGTGTAGAATGTGTTGTAATGATGATGGGCAGGTGGTCTGATGACAGTTGTTTTTCTGTTCTCCAGTGTGTATGTGTTGCTAGTGAGGGGGAACAGAACGTTATGTCTGGGGAGGAGTTTGAGTATCCTGCTTGATGTGGTATGTGTGTATGTTCTGTGTTGTTAAGAATGAAGAGGCTGTTTAGTTGTGTGGCTATGTTGGCGCCTCTGGTGTTGTTTTGGTTGTGCAGGTACCAAGTTCCAACTAGTGTCTTTAGCGTTGAAGTCTCCTCCTAAGATGACATTAGTGAGAGAGGCCAAATTGTGTAACTGTGGATTGTAATTGGCTGGCACCTGAGGTGAACTATCTCGTGGGATGTAAATGTTGATGAGTGTGGTGTGTTTTGCGCGTGTTTTAATGTTAACTGCCTGTATTTCTATCGTGTTATCTGCTTGGACTGTGTTTGTAATGTTTTGGGTGGCATCAGTGTAGCTAATTATTTTACGTATGTAAGTGATGAGTCCATCCCCGTGACCCCCAGTACGATCTTGACGGATCGCCGTGAAGTTAGGGATGGTGGGTGTCTTGTATAAGTGCTATGTGAATGTTTTGTTTGTGTACGAATTCCTTAAGCTGCATGATTTTGTTTGTGAGGCCATCCACGTTGTACTGTAATATGTTAATATTATGCTTCTGTATGTGTCTCATGGTCCTATTGTGTCTGTCTTTGTGTATGGTTGACATGTGTAAGTTGTAGTGGGGCCTGGATTAGTCTTAATATCGCCGGAGAGTAAGAGTAGTCCGGGGAGCACGTCCGGCACGCAATTGCTCCCCGCAAATAAAAAAAATAGCACGTTGGTATAGGTCCGGCCCCGGAAGCCGATCGGCACTCTGACCGTGCCACGCAACAGGCCGTCGACTGCCAGTCTGGCCAACTGTAGACATCCCGCTGCACGGAGAAGAGGCGACGTCAAACCGAAGACATCAACTCGCTGGTGGCCAAACTTCCTCAAATCTCCGTGCAGCGGGCTGTCTACAGTTGGCCAGACTGGCAGTCGACGGCCTGTTGCGTGGCACGGTCAGAGTGCTGACCGGCTCCCGGGACTGGACCTAAGTTTATGTTTTATTATTGTACTGTCATTGAATTTCATGTCACTTCTATTTTTAAAGTGTTCGACCAGTACCTTGTTTAACCCTTTCACACAATGGGTACACAGTTGTGTAGCTGGAAATTAGACCATATTTATTCTTATATAACCACATATATAGGCAAATAATTCGTGAGTGAAAGGATCAAGAGTTGTTAGAGGAAGCCTTCATAGCTTCAACCAACTAACGAAAATTAGTTTCTGTAATTCACTTTTGAAGAGTGTGGTATAATTTTATAAAGTTTGCATTTCATAGACTTGATAATGGAATATTTATCTCGAAACTTCGAATTCAACAAAAGATGATTACAGTTATATATATATATGGCACAGTAATCAGGAAAGTGAGGAGTCTAAAACTGCAAATGTGAAAGCTGATGCAGAATCGCAGAAATCTTCGATCTTTTTCTTGTAAGAATGAAGATACAAAGGAATACAAAAGACGCCAAACAGCAACAGACCGGCTGGTCCCTACGAGGCTGTCTGTTTAAGAAGGAAGTTAAAAGAAGTAAGAAAATCAGTGTCATTAATTCATTACTAAAGAAAGGTAATATTTTCAAGAATAATTAGAGACATGATCGAATAAACTTAGAAATGTAACAAGATCAAAACTATGAACAAAAGTAGGCCAAAAAAGTTCTCTTGCTGGTTGTATTCCTTCAATCAGTTCCTTCAATGAAGCACTTCTAAAGTCAAAAGCACGACCAAAAAGAGTGTCGTGTGCTGCCAGTGGGCTGATTGCTGTTCCCTTCCATTACTCCAATTCAGAAGGCTTGACTCGGGCAGTCCATGAATTGGTTCTCATTCTGAAGAGTAAATCCCTGCCATGCAATGAGGAGGACCCGAAGCCTTGCGTGGCTGTAAATTAATTGATCCAAATGACTGGATTTAAACGATTCTGCTCCATTTAAGCGTTTAAAGGCTTAACTGCCCTTAAACCCCCTTCTATTAAGCAGAAATATTGCACGTGTGCAGCAATGAGTCAGGTATTTGCATGCGGTTAAAATCTTCAAATACAAAATCGAAAAAGGGTTTCTTGACACCCTCTTTTTCTCCATATACAATATACAGGGTGTCTGAAAAGTCACTCCCTATTTTTAAATTCTTATTGCTCCTAAACGAAAAGGGATACGAAAACATTTCTTTGACTGAAATGAAGCTTATTTATTACTGTTTACTTTATTACAAAATTGAAAAGCTTTAATACAAAATTAAAGTTCAACGTAGGCTCCAGCATTGTCCACACACTTCTGTAACCTGAGTGGGAAAATGCTGGAGAATTGCTCTTTATGCAAGATGGGGCTCCACATTTTGCATTAACTGTTCGGGCCTGGTTAGATAACCACTTCTCCGGACGGTGGTTAGGTCGTCGAAGGCCAACGGAATGACCTGCTCGAAATCCAGATTTAACGCCATGCGACTTCCTTCTGTGGGGTTGGGCCAAAGAAGAAGTATACAAATCAAAACCAAGGACCATTGATGAACTTGAAAACAAAATTCGTGATGATCTTGGTAATGTACCACGGGATAATCCGTTGAAAATGTACCGGTAAGGTTACAGAAGTGTGTGGACAATGCTGGAGCCTACTTTGAACTTTAATTTTGTATTAAAGCTTTTCAATTTTGTAATAAAGTAAACAGTAATAAATAAGCTTCATTTCAGTCAAAGAAATGTTTTCGTATCCCTTTTCGTTTTGGAGCAATAAGAATTTAAAAATAGAGTGACTCTTCAGACACCTTGTATATTACGGATGTACTGAATATTCGGTATTCAGTGTTCGATAAAAAATTAGGGTATTCGGCCGAATAGTTTTTGTTTTTTACCCAATACCAAATATTTGATGATTAGGGTAAATAACGTGATTTAGGAAATGGAACTTAGAATGTATTTTTTTATTTCAAAGAATAGTTAAAAAAATCTAATATGGTATAGTGATACTAATAAGTAATAACCTTACAGTAAATGAACAGGCGGTAATAATAATTAACTCAAAAACAAAAACAAATAAGGCAAGGCAAGTAGATTATCGTTTAGAAAAATTAGTCGTTTAGCAGCATTAGGAACTAAATGATTACGTGTGACGGTAATTACATTTTTTGCAGAACTGAACAGCCGTTCACTTTGTACGCTTGTGGTAGAGTGGTGAGATATTTGCGAGCAAGTATGAATAGTTTCGGGAATCTTTCGCCATTATGGTGCCGCCATTCAAGAGGTTCGTATCGCGATTGACTCGTGGCTCTTTTGAATAGTTGTCTAATTCTTTTTGACAACTTTGCTGGCTACTTTTGATAGGTGAAGGCACATCTGATTATGAAAACGTAACAACCTCATCGCAGTAGCTCCATAAGTCAACCTTCGGCTTCTTTTTCGAAGGTTCTTGATCCTCTCGTGAAACAAAAACAATTGCTTCAGAGCCATGAGTTATATTACGTGAGAACTAGCATTAGGTGATGCAGACATAGTGGTTATCTCATTTTTTACAAACTTAGGCACTGTAATGCAAGTGAAACAAGGATCTAAAACATGAGCAATCATGCAAGTAATGCTTTAAGCGATTCTGTAAATTTTCTATTAAATCGTTTTTCATAGTATGAATACTTGCATTATCAGTTATATTACGCAAAAAAAGCACTGAATAAGAGTCCCTGATGGTTATTGAGGGTTGCTGTGTTATAGTCCGAGGTGTATGCAACAATTACAGTTTTTTGTTGAAGTCGTTGTGGCATAGAGTGGCACATGGTGTTGCTTCTAAATTCATGAACACGTGGTAATCACGCAGCTAAGTCAGTGGGCAGGGCTTTAAAAAGTTTAATGTCATGACAACCGCGCGTTTTCTCTTACTCCTGATTGGCATTCCTAGAACTTTCGTTGTGTTGCCATAGAAAGTGAAGCTTGAATGTTTTTTATAATTTTCTTTGTTTTAGACGTAGTGAATACTCTTATTTAGTTTCAAGATAAATGTTTAATTTACCGTCTTGAATTTCGGAATAGTATAAATTCATTTTAAATAGTTACCCATTATAATTCAATGTGAACCACATATACTACTTTTTGTATACTATATTATTTTATTGTATGTAAACATAATTATTATATACACAATTGTCAGTTAATTATTTATATTCAAATATTTATTTAATTAATACCATGTCCAATTTTACAAATAAAAATAGAAAACAAAGGTTATATTTTCCACCTTTGGTACTGTCGTAGTTTCGCCTAACGGACTCAATACGGCTAGTGAGATAATCACTGGTTGGCACTTAACTAGCGGCAGTGCTTATGGCTACATCATCCAGGTTAACCTATACCGGATAGATGCGCTACGTCCCAAGCCGTAGCTTGCCTAGGCAACGACGCGACGACGTAAACCAACAATTGATGACCCCGGAGCTGGATTACCCCTTCTACCCGAACGACTAGGACTAGACTGTAATGTCGTTCGTGCCCATCACCCCCTTCACCCGAAACGACTAGGACTAGACTGTACTGTCGTTCGTGCCCATCCCCCCTTCACCCGAGCGACTAGGACCAGACTGTAACGTCGCTCGTGCCCTCTGCCCATCACCCCCTTCACCCGAGCGACTAGGACCAGACTGTAATGTCGCTCGTGCCCTCTGCCCCTCACCCCTGCCCGTGCGCTCTGTGCCTGCGCTCGCCTCAACCTCCACTCCTTCGTTGGGAACCTTGTCGTCTTCTTTGTACTCAGCAAGCATAGGAGAAGATGCCTGACGACGCTGGTTGCCATCTCCCACTTGAGCGTAAAGCTCCCCGTCTTCTGGCCGGGTGATCCATTTATTTGGTTCCACCAAGTGGAATCACAATTCAACTTGGGAAGGATCACCACTAGCAGGACGAAATACGATCATTTTTGTCCTCTCTACCAGCGAGCATCATCTCTGAAGTCCGTGACGTCATCGTATGTACTTCCACGAGTGAGGACCCATACAACGATCTGAAGTCTGCCATCCTGTGGTGCCGCACCACTGTCTCACGAGCGTGAGAAACTACATCATTTAATCTCAAAAGAAGAACTGGAGACCGTAAGCCCCTCAAATGCTGAGGGCTATGCAGTGCGCTCTAGGCGAACGCGCACAAACCTTCGTAAGGACATCTTTAGACAGTTGTTCTTGCAGAAACTTCCTCCATCAGCTCAGCGTGGTCTGGCCACTATGGATCCTGCTACTCCAGTTGATAAACTAGCAGAAACTGCCGACAAAGTAGTGGAGATTGACACAACTCCGGTCAACAACGTGAACACACAATCGGAACTGGAGTTGAAAGTGAAAGAGTTAAGTCAACAACTCAACCACGTTTGTTTCTCTGCTACAAAATCAACGGCAAAGAAGCCATTCTCGGTCAAGATTTACGAAGAGGCATCGTTCGAATTCCGGGAAGATCTGCTTCTACCACTCGAAATTTGGAAAGAAGGCTAGGAAGTGCATCTCCCTTGCAATTTTCGTCGGAAAACCCGCAGCGAGTCCTAATGGCGTCTAGTACTCGCACTGCCAACCTGTTATCATAAAGGACAGGAACTCTGGTATCAATTTCTTGGTCCGATACCGGAGCGTCCAGTCAGTGTATTCCCTCAAAATCTGGTCATACGCACTCGGAATCTCCGCCTCTATACGCATGCTAACGGTTCACGCATACCCACGTACGGTACTCAGTCGCGTGAACAAACTTTGGGCCTTCACCGATCCTCAAGTGGATTTTCATCTGTGCTCAAGTGCAGCATCCCATAATCGGCGCTGACTTCCTCCAGCATTTCAAACTGCTGGTGGATCCTTGACAAGCGACGCTTTATGCGACCAGGCCACACTGCTTTCTGTCTTGCCAAACAGGTTGCCTTCCGGACGCCTCGAACTCTGCACTTTCCCCGTTCCCCCTAATTCCAATGTACCAGTGCCTTTCCAGCGATATCCAGGAATTCTTCAACAATGCAGATGGGTGATACATTAAGCACACCATTACCCATCCACATTACAACAAAGGTCCCCTGTGTTTGCAAAACCCAGGACGTCTTGCCCCGGACAAACTGAAAGCTGCCAATCGGAATTCCAGCTTATGATGGATCTTGGGATAATAAGACCTTCCAAAAGCTTGGTCCTCTCCCCTACACCTGGTCCAGAAGAAGTCAGGAGACTGGAGACCATGGGGATTACCGATTTTTGAATTCGACAACCATCCCGCCGATATCCGTACCAAATGTCCAAGACTTTACTTCTCTCTCACGGCAAATCTATCTTCAGTAAAATAGATCTCGTTAAGGCTTTCCACCACATTCCCGTAGAGCCTTCGGATATTCCCAAGACTGCAGTTTGTACACCATTTGGGTTATTCGAATTTGTGAAGATGCCGTTCGGCTACGGAATGCTGCGCAACCTTTTCAGAGGTTTATAGATGAGGTCACCAGAGGCTTAGACTTTGTTTATGCCTACATCGATGATTTGCTTGGGCAGCTCACGGAAGAGGAACATAAGGAACATCTTTCACTCTCTTTCAACGCTTAGAACAATACGGTGTTACTATTAATGCATCTAATTGTGTGTTTGCACAGCCAACCTTGGAATTTCTTGGTCACACGATTTCGCAGCACGGAATTACCCCCTTCAGGACAAGTGTAAAGTGATAAAAATTACCCTATGCCAAGTAATCAGCGTGAGTTACGTCGGTTTCTAGGTTTGGTAAATTATTACCACAAGTTCATTAAAACTGTGCAGTGTTCTTGCTCCTCTACACGCTATGATCACACACACAAACGCAAGGTAACGAAATTG
>JAJOZX010008605.1:157500-178783 GCA_023014485.1 Bathynomus jamesi | reverse complement strand
CAATTTATAAAATAAATTAAAAGAAATGAAGCGTAATGTAATTTAAATTTACTGCAATTAAAGTTCATTTCGTAATATTTAATTTAAAGAAAAAAAAATTATTTATTTGAAATTAATAATTAAATTTGTTAGTTACAGTTTTTTTTTTTGTTTTATTGGGAATGTTAAAATCTAAAGTTTTTGTACATTAAAAACAAAACATTCCACCACTAAGGCCAATTCGAGGAGGAGATTGTGGACACCAGTCGACCAGGGAATTATTCTTGTGGAGAGACGTTAGGCAGGAAACAGGGAGTGCTAGAACTCCCGTTTCTTCTGTCACACTCTTCCGTAGTTGATCATTTTCCGTGTCCCAGTCTCATCTACCCTGTGAGCAGTTTAGCATGCTGCCAAATACATACTTCTCTCTCTATTCCTCACTTCACGTGTATCCATCTTACACACTACACAATCTTTACAAAATTAAAAAAAATATATTATTAAAAATAATATTTGTATTTTAGCTTTCTTCTTCTGTTACTATGGGGGGGGGAGGCATTTTTGCGGGCGTTCGTCCTTGGCCCCTCCTTCTTGCATAAAAAAAAATCCTCACTACACATACTGTACATGCATCTTACGCGCTACAGAGTCTTTTTAAAATAAAAACAATGGCATCGTCGCCAAGAGCCTCTGAGTCCCTTGGGGAGGGGACTATAATTGTCTTCACTTCCGGTTCCTCCGTTGCCGATATTGGGAACGCAGACCCTTGCAGCGGGGTTGGTTCTGCTACTGACCATTCGAGATGTCCTGGGCCTCTCTATGACTCACTTTTCACAAACTTCTGCAACATTCGTGGCCTTTCCTCAAATGTCCAATCTGTTGAACACCACTTCTCCTCCTCTAAACCGCACCTTCTCTTCTTCATTGAAACTCAGATGTCTGGGACGATTGACAGCAACCCCTTTTTTGTACTCTCCTACTTCCTCCATATTCAATTTCACTTCAAAGGTAGATGTTACGAATATGTACGCAATGACTTAACTTGCTCTCGTATTCCCGAACATGAATCCTCAAAATTCTACACCCTCTGGCTACAGTTTACATGCCAATCTCAAACTAAATACATCTGCGCTTTCTACCTTTCTCCTAATTCTACTGACTATCCAAAACTCTTTGATTACCTCACTTCCAAAGTGGAATACATTCTAATTCACTCTCCTTTCGCTGAAATCTCCATTTTAGGAAATTTTAATGTACACCACCACCTTTGGCTTTCCTCCCATTTTACTAACATCCCTGGTGAACTACCTTACAACTTCTCTATCCTGAATGACCTACAGCATATTGTACAGCATCCCACTCGTATCCCCGATCACCTTGGAGATACACCCAATATTCTGGATTTATTTCTCACCTCTCATCCTTCTTCTTATTCTGTCAAGGTTTTCCCTCCGTTGGGCTCCTCCGGCCACAATCTTATATCTGTTTCCTGTCCTATTGCTCAAGTTCGGCCTTTGGATCCTCCGAACAGGAGGTCACCCAAAGAAGGGTGCCCGTTCCCAAACCATCCAACTACCGTCCAATTCCTTTGATTTCTTGCCTTTCTAAAGTTTTTGAATCTATCCTTAATAGGAAGATTCTTAAACACCTCTCTATTCACAAGCTTCTTTCAGATCATCAGTGTGGGTTCCGCAAGGGACGCTCTACTAGCGATCTTTTTGCATCTCTCTGACTTTTGGTCACCTTCCTTTTGGGATTTCGGTGAAACCTTTGCCAGGTTAGGTGTGCTGTACCCAATCTAGGTATTTTCGCCACCGGACTTTTCGCCGCCGGACTTTTCGCCGCCGGACTTTTCGCCGCAAGGAATTTTCGCCGCAAAGAATTTTCGCCGCAAAATATATATTTGTATAGATATATAAATATAAGCCTACCAAATTTTCTGAACTCTCTAATACGTCGGGTTTGGATGACTTGGAAATTTTCATTTATTCATTCTCTTAAATAAGTGATTTCATGTACTTCAAAGGTTTTGAACCCTTAGGTTTTTAAAAACCATTTTTGATGGTTTAAAGTGATACTGCACATGCAATAACAGATACTGTCAAAGTTTTATAAAATCGTATTGGAAGTGTGAAATAAAAAACTGCAAGGCAAGAGTGCATACAATTTTAGAAAGTGACGCTAAAATAGTAATTTGCAAAACATTTGGTGAGCATAGTCATTCTGCAAACCCATCAAAGCCTAAAGTGTACGCCACAATAGCAAGTATGAAAACGACTGCTACTAACTCCCAATTATCTGCAAGATCACTAATTGCCGATGCTTCTGCAAGCCTAGATGATGCAGGTTGTTATCTAATGCCATCAATTGCAACTTCATCAAGAAATATTAGAAAATGGAGGCAAAAGAATATGGATATGTTGCAAAAGTACATAATAGAACGTAAACTACGCTAGGATCTTTAGGAGACATTTTTTAAATGAATCCATCAAATAAAACGTTAAAACTAACGAAAATATTACGACTTAACCTAACCAATCGTCAACTTATCTTTTATTTTTTTTAAATTCTTTTGCGGCGGCGAAAATTCCTTGCGGCGAAAATTCCTTGCGGCGAAAAGTCCGGCGGCGAAAAGTCCGGCGGCGAAAGTTCCGAACGCGGCTGTACCGGCTCCGCAGTTTCTTCACCCTCACTCAGTTGCTGTCTCGTCTCTGTACAGGGATCTTGTCCGCCCCTGTATAGAGTAGCTTCTCACGTGTGGGGTGGCTCAGCCCACACAGCCATACTTGATCGGGTGAAATCAAAGGCTTTTCGCCTCATCAGTTCCTCGTCTCTTACTAACTGTCTTGAATTCCTCTATCTTTGCCGCAATGTTGCCTTGCTCTTTCTTTACTATCGCTATTATAACGGATCTGCTCTTCAGAACTCTGTAACTGCATGCTTCCTCCTTTAAGGAGAACATGCAGTACCAGACTTTCGACACATTCCTGTCCAACTCTCTAACGCACCAGAGGCGCCAACATAGCCACACAACTAAACAGCCTCTTCATTCTTAACAATACAGAAGAACATACACACATACCACATCAAGCAGGATACTCAAACTCCTCCCCAGACATAACGTTCTGTTCCCCCTCACTAGCAACACATACACAATGGAGAACAGAAAAACAACTGTCATCAGACCACCTGCCCGTCATCATTACAACACATTCTACACTCTGCCCCAACAGCCTTAGGCACACTTACAGAAATTACAAGAAAGCTGATTGGGAACAGTTCAAAATACAGACTGAGGAACAATTCACCACATTAAACAGCACACCCATCATAAACATCAATACAACACTCAAGACATTTAATCAGATCATCAATAATGCAAACAAATACATACCGAAGGGCAACATTAGGAAATACAACCCAAATTACACTAGAGAAATAGCCCACCTTATAAGGCAACGTAACAACCTCAAATATAACACACAAACCCCACACACAGAAGCCATAAAACAGCAGATACAACAGCTCAACGCAGAAATAAACAACAAACTCAAAGAAAAACAAACAGAAACATTCAGGGAATTCATAACAACATTAAACCACTCCACATATACATCCAGGCTATACAAGACTATAAACGGTATTACCCACTCTAACAGCGCATTCACACCTCACACGCGGCTATCTGTCGCAGCCAAAATAATATCCCAACATACACACAACAAGCTAACATTCTAGTTAATCACTACGCAAAGATAAGTCACTTAAACAGAGACAACAACCAGAAACATGCAGACAGACAAACAGCCAGACACAAGAAAACCTACAGACTCGACACAACCATTACACCCTTCAATACAGACCAGACCACCAAGATCGTCAAAATCATTAAGATTCGAAGGCTACTGGACCAGACAACATATCTAACATACACCTTAAACACTTGGGCCCACAAGGAATACTAGCTCTCACAAATATCAGCACATATTCATACCAACACTGTATTATTCCTGACATATGGAAACAAGGTAAAATTATTACACTACTCAAACCAAACAAAAATCCAACAGAACCAGCTTCCTATAGACCCATTACTTTACTATGCACACCTTCCAAAGTAACAGAAAGACTAATCTTACAAATCACCAACCCACACATTCCACTATCGCCTACTCAACATGGATTCAGACCTCACCACTCAACCACGACATTACTCACTAACCTCACGCAGCACATCATGGATGGCATCAACTCCAGACGACCAGCTCAACGTACACTATTAGCAACAATAGACATTAGTAAAGCATTTGATGCTATTCCACGCTTCCCTCTCATAAACAAAATACTCAACACAAACCTGCACAATAACACCAAAAGGTGGCTGAGCAACTATCTTTCAGGAAGATACTCACATGTCACATTTAATGGCAAGTCATCCAAAAACAAGCTTTTTCCGAACGGGGTCCCTCAAGGCTCTGTTCTCTCACCAACACTCTTCAACTTATACATGCATGACATTCCAACACCCATAGATAACAAGCTTATATTATCATCATATGCAGATGACATCACTCTAACATCCACCCACAACAACATCGACACCGCTACAAATAATCTACAAACATACATAAACAGTAGGGTGGGTCGATTTTACATTTTTTTCGATTTCCATATTCTAATAGAGACAAAAACTTGCGCATGCATGAGAAAATAGCCTCTGCAAAATCTTAGCTTAATAGGTAATCATCTTCTGCCCCCGCAGAGCGATGAAAATCATATTTTAGTAGTCAAAAACGTATTTTTCTTATAATTTTTAAAATATTTCAATATGCGTGTGTGTTATTTCATGCCTAAGCAACGATATAAATGCTATGGGAAATATATAAATGCATTATTTAAGACAAAGAGCCGATCTGAAAGTATGTATATAAATTACCTATTTTTTCAACATTTGACGTTGTTGCCGGGGGGCAAAAGATATTAACGTAGGACAACGCGCTTGGAAAAACGATCATATGAGGTCTTTTTCATCGACTTTATAGTTATTAGGAATAATTTTGATGCATATTGAAAATACGTTTTTGACTACTAAAATATGATTTTCATCGCTCTGCCGGGGGCAGAAGATGATTACCTATTAAGCTAAGATTTTGCAGAGGCTATTTTCTCATGCATGCGCACGTTTTTGTCTCTATTAGAATATGGAAATCGAAAAAAATGTAAAATCGATCCACCCTAATAAACAGTATACAAGATTGGCTCACACACAATAGACTCAAAGTAGCGCCCACAAAATCAACCATCACCTTGCTTACAAGCAACACAAAAGAACACCAGGTAATTCCACAGCTTACACTAAACAACATCAACATTCCACACACTCACAGGACCCAAATACTTGGGGTCACATACAACACATCATTATCTTTTGCAAACCACATTCAGGATATTAAAAACAAATGTACGTCAAGACTTAACACGCTTAGGGTACTAACAGGCACAAACTTTGGACACCAGCAGGAAACAACATCACTCATATACAAACAATATATTCGTTCAGTTATGGACTATGCTAGCCCATGCTGGGCACCCATTATCTCAAACACACACATAAACACCTTACAGACAATACAAAACAATGCACTTCGTATCATTACAGGATGCACTCAAACAACACCAATAGAACACCTGCACACAGAAACAAAAATACTGAAAGTTAGGGAACATTTAGACATGAGGGGAACACAATTCATGGCAGCAGCGACAACTAACCCACAACACCCTTTCCACTACATGTACAATCACGCACCGACACCTCGCACCATTAAGGTAACACCAGAGAGACATTATAACCAAATACTCCATTCCACACCACGCCCCACAGACATCACACAGTACAGAAAACACATACACACACACCTAACCCACAAAGCACTGACACGACTCAGTCCGAATGCGGTCCTAGGTGCGAAGCCGCCACCCATTAACAGGTCAGAGATCAGCCTGAGCAGATCGGATCGAGTTAACTTAGCACGATTCCGATGTGGACATCACCCCAACTTACTAACATATAAACACAGACTAGACAACTCTATAGACGACACCTGCCACCTGTGCCACGACACACCACAAATAATTGAACACATTATGACAGACTGTACCGCTCTAGCACAACAACGAACACAACACAACATCACTAGTGCGCTGAACCTCTGGTCCACTCCGAAGAGGGCGATCGGTTACCTGCGTGCCGCCGGCTTGCTCGATCAGGGTGGGCTGATCGGCTAAACAACAACAACAACAACTCTCTAACGCAAGGATTAATTGGTATTTTCAATCGTTTATGGTGGCCAGGCATCTCGAAAACCTTTGACCTTGATCCTCTTCTTGTATGGGACTGGCGTTTTTGTGGGCATTTGCCTTTGGCTCCTCTTTCGTTCATAAAAAAAAATCCCATAATAAGGAAATACTGAAGCCAGACATACAACCAAAGCGATAAAAGTCAGCTCTGAGGATGAATCTCAGTGGAACCAAATTCTCAGAAACAGAAACATTCTGAAAGTTTTGAATATATCTTCGTCAACGACGAAGTCGATAAAAAAAACTCATAGAATGAGGGAAGAAAATATGACAAGATAATTATAAACTTCAAATTAAGTGAGTGACTTTGAAAATCTGAAATAAGAAGTGCAGTGATACAAATCAAACCTAATATAGTCATTAATGAATCAATTTGGGAATACAGGAAAGAAATCTTTGACAATTTATTAAAAAACAAAAGATCTAAGTTAATTTATTCCTGTTATGTACGAGACGAGATAATATATGCCCATAAGTCTCAGGAAGGACAAAAGTGGCGATTCACACTCAGTATGATTTCGACAACCTTCGGCAGCACCTACGAATAATATTGTCAACAAACATAACCCATTTGCTAGGTGAACTTACCATTACACTTATATACAGGGTGTCCCATAAGTATGGTCATCAAGAAAATTTATTTTAAATTAAATTTTCAAAAGTATTACATTACAACTAAAACTAATGTTGAAATTGATGTCTTGTTTTGGGACCTTTTTTTTTGCAGGTAGAATAACACGCAATGACTAATATGGAAGTGAGTTACACTCCTGAGGAAAAGGCGGAGGCCTTTTCCTCAGGACTGTAACTCACTTCCAAAACAAGACATGAATTTGAACATTTGTTTTAATTCTAATGTATTCCTTTTGTAAATTTAATTTAAAATAAACCTTTCTATGAGACCAGACGTTTGGGGCACCCTGTATAATAATAATAATTGAAGAAAAACAAATTTTTTATAAATTTATGCTGTTTTGCAATTTTATAATTCCATAATCCTTATAATTTTATAATTTAGTAATGTTCAGAGTCCTTCAGATTTTTATGATTTTTAATTTTATGATTTTATAATTCTATAATTTTTAATTTTAAGCTTTTATAATTCTACCATTTTGTAATTTTTCAACTCTATAATCTCATTATGGATACAAATATAATATAGCGTTCTTACGTACATTTTTGCTTTAAATAACCGCTTTTTATTTTTTTTTGCATATGCTGTTATATATGCTGTTATGTATGTTATATAATTATGTTACTATGTGATACATGCTGTTATGCTGTTATATGCTCTTTTTTCTTGTGGGTCTTCATCATATATACAGTATAATATATATATTATATATATATATATATATATATATATATATATATATATACACTGTATATATACCGAGTGGAGTGATATCTGGTAACCTGGGTGGCCATTCGATAGAACCTCTTCGGCCAATCCATCTGTTGGGGAACGTTTTATCAAGGTATTTGCGAACTTGCATGGCAAAATGAGGAGGTGCACCGTCTTGCTGAAAAGACATGCGCTAGGGTGACCAGATTTTTGCGATCCCAATGCGGGACGGATCCATTAGTACACTAATATACTCGTATGATATCTCGATAACACTCCACAGGTCAACCAATACCTTTTAAAAGCATTTTGCAGCACTCTATAGGCATTTTACTTTATCTTTCAAAGATACAGTATATAACGGACAAATAATTGTACTACCAAAAAGTAATTTTATATAGTTTACCTACCTAATTTATTGAAAAACACTGGAATGTATTTTCTTAAGGAGAGGTATTTCTTTGTTCAGATATTCACAAAATTCAAGGCAACTCATCTCGTAATTACATATCGTTAATAACGCTGCTTTTAGAGTATTTATATTTAACCGACTTTTTTCTTCTGTCCAAAAGTTATTCATTATGGAAAATACCCTCTCTGTTGGAGCATTTGATCCAGGTAAACTCAAACAGAATTCTATTACCTTGGAAATGTTTTCAAAGGGAATTTTCTGACTCTTGAAATGTGTAAATATTTCTACCCACCTACTGTCAACTTCCAGTTCCATGTCATTCCATTCTTTAATTCTTTCTGATGTTACAAATTTTTTTACACAAGTTACTTCATCAAATAGTTCACTGTCATTTAAAGGGAAATCGGACTTCCTTTCAAGAATGAATTCGATGCTTTCTTTAACTTCACTCCAGGAGATTAAGTTGTGAAGAAGAATCCAATTAAAATTATTTTTACTTCTTCAAATGCTGACACCACTCATTCAAATATTCTACATACATAGCATAGAATGAAGAAGCTGTATTTTTTAAACTTTCTATATCCTTTCCTTGTGTCTCTAAATCCCTTAACATTTTATCCACAGTTGAGGGTAAAAATGACTCCTGTTTTCTTTCAGTTAATTTTAGCTTTGAGTCCTTAAGAATACAGGCTATTTCTGGCAAGGAAGCTTTTTGAGAGTCAACTTTTAAGATGCAATCATGGAATAATGAACTCTGATCGTGTACAAAATACAGAAATGCCTCAGCATAAGGATTCTCAAAAACTGTCTGAGAATAGTAGGACATTTTTCATGAGACTGAAAATACACTTTCAAAGGTTTGAATAGCCGAAGAACCCTTTCGATGGCTGGCCTCAAAGCCAGCCACCTGGTTTTACTGTATCCTAATATATTTTGAAACTCCACGCCAACAAAATCACATATATCTTTCAATTCTTCCACTCTGACTGTATAAATGTAAAAGAATGAGTAGATTTTCACAACTATCACTTCCACATCAACAGGCAGACAGTCACATGAACTTTTCATGCAGCAGTTATTCAAAATATGGGCTGGACAATTGACACCAATTAATTTTCTACCCAAACTTTGCTGTAGCCTGAAGAAAACATTATTTTTGCCACCTCTTGATGACCCCCCCGCAAAGTTAGTGTTTGTATTGTCAGCACATAATGCCAGTATTTTATTTGTCAGCTGATGAGAATCTAAAGTTCTGTGTATGAAATTGAATATTATTTCACCTGTCTCTCCAGCTGAACTTGTCACCTCTAGGATTTTTACCTTAACTCCTTTTGTCGGTAAAAAATACCTAACCAATAAAAGGCATACTTTGACATTTCCATGGTTCGTACAATCACTGTAAATTGTTATGCAGTTGGAAAGTGAAAGGTCGTCTTTTAATGATTGCAGAACATCAGGTTGAAAGACATTAGTTAAAATTGCCTCTGTTTTAGTACGAGCGCAAGAAAATGTCTTACTGAAGCATCTTCTGATTAGTTTAGAAGTGCAGTCTGTAGATCGAAAAGATAGGTTACGTTTGATTGAATAGTAAGTCCAAGTTCCTTCAGCTACTGCTACACGTTTTTTCTCTTCATCAAAATCTTTACTCTGTAAAAACGTTGTCAAAGGCCTACTTGATGAAGCGCAGGCATCAGCTTGTTTATGCTTAGTAGAGTTTAAATGACGTTTAATGTCACAGTTCCCACCACTTGCAAATGAAAAAGTAGAAAAACATTTAATACATTTCACCATGCTCTCACTCTTTGCTTTTTTAATAAAAGGATATTCTTTTTCTAAATCTTCATTGAAAGTGCACTTTCTTTTTTAAGTCATTTTTAAAATGTATGGGTACTCTGACAATTAAATAACACGTCAACACCATTATAATTCAAAATTTTAACTGACGAGCGTCGGCCGTCGAGGTCTGTCGTACTGGAGGTTTCAAAAACGTTTTAAAACGTTTATGAGGGGATGCGCGGATGCCAGATCTACGATAATGAATACAAATTACATTTCATTTGTACGAAAATTGCATAAATACAAGAATGCGGGACATTGCATTGTCCCGCATTGGTCAATGTTTTTTGCGGGACATAAACTCTAAATGCCGGACAGTCCTGCAAAATGCAGGACGTCTGGTCACCCTAGACATGCCACGTCCTTTGTTTATCGGTATGTCATCCAGGTAGTTCATCAAAAGAAAAAAAAGAAAAAAAACATTATTAGAAAGTACAAGAATTATTAGGAAAAAAAATACAATTATTCCTATGGTTCCTGAATTATAGGCCACCCGGTATATATAGGGGCCTACGGATCACCAATTTGATGTGGCCAAGAAAGTAGGCTTACTATAATTAATGAATTATATTGAAATGAATTATTAGGGGTCACCAGTTTGGACATACAGCCCAAACAAATAATATTTAATAAGGAGAGAGAAACTACTTTGTTGTTTTGTGTTTAATTAGAAAAATAAATGAATTATTTGTTCAGTGATTAACAATTCTATAATGGTATTTATACTATATTACAGATGACTGATTATTTATTAGCAATAAGAAATGGTTATACAGTCTAATCGTTAAGTAAATACAAGTTAAGTAAGTATAATCGTTAAGTAAATACAAGTTAAGTAAGTATAATCGTTAAGTAAATACAAGTTAAGTAAGTATAATCGTTAAGTAAATACAAGTTAAGTAAGTATAATCGTTAAGTAAGTAAACTAATTTAGGTAGGCTAATGATATATACAGCGGTGAACACGGAATAAGTAATTAAGTCAATAATAACTGAAATAATGAAAGTACGGTATGGTACAGTAAATGGATGAGGCAAGTAAAATGAAATGCATAAATGAGCAAATAAACAAGCGGATACAAATACAGTAAAATAATTGGTAATGGTTCAGAATACGGGCGCCACTTAATTAAACAAAATTTCGAAAAATACCATAGAGACAAAGTTGTTTCTCTCGTTAAAATACGTTCATTGCATGTATCGCATAGTCAAAAAACGAAGTTAGAAAATTACTAAAAAAGTGCATAACTTAACATGTTATTACATTATTTGTATAATTTAGGTCTCGGGGGTAGGGGGGCGGAGCCCCCGTAAAGATCACGCATCACAAATTGATCGGTATAGGGTTCACTGTGAAGCGTGATCTTTACGGGCTCCGCCCCCGTACCCCCGAGACCTAAATTATACAAATGCGACACATGCAATCAACGTATTTTAATGAGAGAAACAACTTTGTCTCTATGGTATTTTTCGAAATTTTACTTAATTAAGTGGCGCCCGTATTCTGAACCATTACCAAATAATTAAATATGGTAAAATAATTGTACAGGTCTACCGCAGTCGTAATGAGAGAGTTAGTTTGCCGGTTGTTTGCGTACACTTCTGGGTATAGCCTATTCGCTAGGCTGAGGTTACACTATGTAGGCTACGCGGGAATTGCTTAACACGAAGGCAAAGGTAGGCTTGTGGCTTGTAGCCTACTAGAAGGTTTACGGACCTGGGTTTCGAAGGATTACTTCTGCAGGCGGACTGGCCTTGCCGACGAGAGAATAAGTGTTGAGGGCCGGTAGAGACTTGTTGAAAAGGAGGCCAACGGAAACTCTTGCAGCAGTTGTCTTTCCTAACTTAAACATTCGCAATCTCCCAAACCACCTTTGACGAATTCACATCTAACTTAAAATTATTACGACATAAATTTACGTTCATTATATTAACTAAAACTTGGTTAAATAATGATAATAATAGAATATTTTTTAACATCCCAGGGTACGCAAGCTATAGTGTTGCCACCTTTTCATTTCAGTAAATCCGGACACTCTCTCCCAACACCCCATCCCAAAAGAAAATTATCCTCCCAACCGACAGTCTCTCTCATAATTGAAGCGAATCTGGACAATTTATGAGCACATTATTTTTAAGAAAAAATAATTTCAATTTCTGAGAAAATGTGACTTACAAAAAATAGCGGTGCTTTATTCTTGTTATATAAACTTATTATAAAAGCATATAAAAGGTACTTTTCCCATGCATTTTATTTCTTCCAAAAGATAATAAAAAAAGAAATTACATTATAACAGAATGGTGCTACAATGTACAAACACTCAAGCAGATGTATTTTATTATTTACTAGCAGAAATACCCGGCGTTGCACGGGATGTAAGGGTGTGTCAAAATAAGGTAAAAAGATGAACAAAACTAAATGAACACATAAACACAAAGTTTTGGTAATTGTTTTTATTCCTTGAAAACATCAGACATTTTGTAGCACTTCAGTGTAAACAATGTTACGTGTTTTTCCATTGGGTGTCAAAACATAAAGATTGCGAGGTGTTCCAACTTTTTTGGGCCATTGTCACCCATAGCAAAAGTCACACTCAAATGTCAAAATGCAAAAACTTATTCCTTAAACTTATATTTTAAAAAGTTCTCGAAAATAATGATTTTAAGCTTTTTTTGTGTCAAAATGCAAAAACTTATTCCTTAACCTTATATTTTAAAAAGTTTTCGAAAATAATGATTTTAAGCTTTTTTGTGTTAAAATGAAAAAACTTATTCCTTAACCTTATATTTCAAAAAGTTCTCGAAAATTTTGAAACTTTTATGCACACCATTAGATTCCACTTAAATCCCGTGACTTTATGCCGTCATTCAAAACTAAACAAGATTTTAATGTATCATTTACTAAATAAAACTGTCTAGTCTACCTACCTACTGTACCTACCTACCTACTGTCTAGTCTACCTACCTACTGTACCTACCTACTGTACCTACCTACCTACCTACCTACTGTCTAGTCTACCTACCTACTGTACCTACCTACTGTACCTACCTACCTACCTACCTACTGTACCTACCTACTGTGCACACCATTAGATTCCCCGTGAAAAGTTATATCTGATTCACTACCTTAAACACTATTTGGTGCAGCCATATTCATTTCAATAGAGAACAAACAAACAGACAAACAAACTTCCTCTTTTATATATATAGATATTCTTAAATACATGGCAGCTAATGTAAGACCATTAGGCAGGATAAGTCAAAGGTAGGTACGTAAGCATCCGCTACATCATCAACTCCGCATTACATTAACGGCATACATTGTAAATTCATGTTAATTACGAGGCTATTCCCTTGGACTCATTTTTCTTCCTGATTCTTTCGTCTTCCAGCGTTTTCTGAGTCCCCGTCACAGTATAACAACTTAAACAGTACTTCCACAAAAACTGTTCAAAATAATTTTAATTTATTTGGCTATTGTTTAAATTTTCTTAAATGTGTACATCTTGTTACTCTTAGCAGACTTTAATAAATCTTTGCAGGCACTACGCTTAATCATATCCGCAAATTCAGAGTAAGACATTGAATAGTTAAAATGAATAAGCAGTTCCCCTTTAACCATATGAGCGATTGTCATTTGAAAGATTCTTCATAACACTGAAAACCCGCTCTACATATCCATTGCTTGGCGGCACCACAAATATATAGTTATATACTGAACTATTGAAAATAAAATTGGACTTTCACACTTTTAAAAAAAACTTAAAGCACTTCTCAATCACAGGGGAGTTACTGTGCAGTTCCAATAATGTAGTAGGTTTTGTTGACATTGATTCAGATGGTAACAGTTTTGACATTACTAAATTTAGAATGCAAATTTCAGAAAGCAATTCATTTCCATTAAATTTTACTTCTAATTTTTCAGCAAGTTTAACAACTTCGTCAAAATCTAACTCCTTGTCTAAATTAAAAGGCTTGCAAAGACATGTTGCTTGGTGCTTGCCCGTCTTTACACGAGATCCAGACAAACTGCGTCCATGTGCGATCTGGACACCGGACATTTCTACTCATTTCCGGACTGTCCGGACGAAATCCGGACGGGTGGCAACACTAGCAAGCTACCATATACTCGTATGTAGGCCTAATAATAGGGGCGAATGTGTAAGTATATTTGTAGATTCAGACTGCAAGATTAAATGTATCGAAGAATTGACAAGCATAAGCAATACCTCAGAAACATTTGCAATTGAAAGTATACGCATAGCATCCAATATTCAATTTTAGGCATCTCCTAACAACCAACTGGTAACGTACCAACTTTTATTATAAGTGTGGAGAGAAAACCTAATTGTTAACATAAAAGACAAAAATGACTCTCTTATCCTATCCATGCAATATATAGACCACCGATTTCTAATTTCAATACCTCCTTCCTCAGTCATTTGGACAACATTTTGTGTAACTTTTATAAATCAAATACCGTAGCTGCAGGTGACTTTAACACCAATTTACAAAACTAAACTAACTCACCGTAAGTCCCTCGCAAATTTTTAAACTTAATGAATTTATTCTATCATAGTTATACTATTACTAAGCCTACCCGCGTTTTCAACTATGGTGATCGAATAATAAAATTTACAACCGATAATATATTTGTAAATTGTAACGCCCTCGTAAATTCCAGTTATAACTTCAGCCATTAGTGATCATTATCTTTACGTTATATGCAATAATAGTGTACAAACCAATTGCAAAATAACTATAGAATATAGAATATTTTCTGAAGTTAACAAAAGGAAATTTATTGGGGCTGTAGAAAAGTCGCAATTGGATTGTGCTCAACCCACGAACAAGCCAGATCACATGTTTCAACTTTTTAATGACTCTCTATTTGATATTTTTAAGAGTCGCTTTCCTTTAAGGAAAAACAAACCCAGTTTCTCTCGGAAGTATGACATAACTGGCTCACTCCATCTAGGTATTACAAATTCAATTAAAAATAAGGACAAATTATTCAAACTGCAACTACAAATTAACTAAATTAAAATTAATCAAAATTTCATAATAAATCAAAATTTCAACATATAACTATTATAACATTCAATTTTTCAAGCATAAAGGAGACATGAGGAACACATAGTCAATTATAAACAATATCATCAAAAGCAGACTTAAGAAGACTTTAATAGGAAAACTAAATATTGGTAAAAATAGTGATAAATGATATCACTATTGCAAACTCTATCAATAATTATTTTACACCTATAGCTGAAAATTTTCGTTCACAACTACCAAATAATGTCCAATTGTCCAATTAATTTTCTTTTGTTGTTGCTACTTCCAATGAGGTCTAAAACATCATTGGTAAGTTGAAAAATACTAATAACAACATTCGTAGCATTCATGTGCCTATAGTGAAGCTTGTTAAGGATAAAATGTTTGTAACCCTGGCAAAAATTATCAACCTAAATATTACACCAAAGGTTTACCATATTTTCATCAATGTTAAAAATTGGTTGTGCGACACCCTTATACAAGGGCAGCGATTCTGCTCTAGCAACAAATTATAGATCAGTCATTTCATTATCTGTGTTTAGTAAAGTTTTTAAAAAATTTAAAAAAATAGAATATATCATTATTTAGAATCGTATAACTTTTATTTTCGCAGCATCAATACGACTTTCGTAAAAATAAAACGACAGAAATGGCTATTTTAAACCTCGTGGAAAGTGCCAATGTCGCTAAAAAGAACATAGGAACAATGATCTCCACTATTATGGATTTGAATAAGGCTTTTGATGTGATAGACCATAATATTCTACTTAATAAAATGTATTCCTATGGCTTCAGGGGAGCTATAAGTGATTGGTTTAAATGTTGCCTGTTCAATACGAGTAGATATTAATTTGTATCAGTAAATAATGTCTGTTCATCTATACTACCGTAAAACATTGGGTACCTGAGGGTTCAGTCCTAGGTCCCTTAGTATTTTTATTGTACATAAATGACCCCCCTGGTTCTTTCGATATTCTTAATTTTATAATGTCTGTAGACAGGGGCGTACGCAGCATTTCTTAAAGGGACACACACACACACACACACACAATATATATATATATATATATATATATATAATATATATATATATATATATACAGGGTGGGCCAAAAGTCTGGATCCATAGGAAAATATTTATTTTAATACATAAATTACAACAAATGGTAAATACTTAAAATGAATATCAACTTTAACTCGTAAATGCGTATCCGTGATACTGTACAGTGGTTCGTACTCCAGTATAAACAACAAATTATAACAAATGCTCAACTTGGCGGCCTCTGACATCGAGACACTTAGGGATGGAATTTATGATTTTTAATAATTCTTCGAATTGACGTTCTCGAGATGCGTGTTTCATTTGATAATCTTCTTGTTGACTTTACTGGACTATTCGTTAAAGTTTCACATACCATTGCAGAGGTATTTTCATCAGTTGCAGTTTTTGGACGACCAGAACGCCGTCGATCATGTACACTTCCTGTTTCTTTGAAACGTTTAAACAACTTGCCAACAGTCGCATGTGTTACTGAATGCTTATTAGGATGATTTCTATTGAATTCGGTAGCAACTTCTCTGTGTGTAGCGCCCTGTCTTGCGTACATGAGCACAAGTTCTACCCGGTCTTCTGTTGTTAGATTCGAAGCCATTTCTGGGCTGAAATAAAAAAGTATTTGAGTATTTATACTGGAGTACGAACTACTGTACAGTATCACGGATACCCATTTACGAGTTAAAGTTGATATTCATTTTAAGTATTTACCATTTGTTGTAATTTATGTATTAAAATAAATATTTTCCTATGGATCCAGACTTTTGGCCCACCCTGTATATATATATATATATATATATATATATATATATATAATATGGTGTGTTTGTGTGTCAACTCAAAATTGATGATGATTGATTTCGACTCAAAATCAATTGCATCTTGGAAAGCTTCAGTTGTATTTTATTTCCAATTTATGGGCAAAGAATTAAATTTGCACAAATTAATCGTACGTATAAAGACATATATAAACATTCCTAAGCCAGCCAAAATTGCTTTTGAGTTTTGAGTTAATAACATGTCCTGGTACCCATAAAATAAATGAAATTTCATATGACATCAAGATTTTTTTGTGGTGAATGTTGCAAAGTTATCGATTTGTGAAACTTTCTTTTTCAAATATCTTTGATGAGAATAGTAATAATTTTTACAATGGGGGCCTATGCCCCTATGCCCCCCTTTATGTATGCCACTGTCTGAAGACGATACAAATGTGTCCTTTTCTTATAAAGCTGTCAATGCAGCGAAGATTATATTTAAAACAGATTTTACCAAAGTTGTGAATTGGCTGACCTCAAATAAACTCTTTCTAAATTCAAATAAACAAATGTTATGATTTTTAATAACAAAAGAAGTGTACATTTCGACAACCTGAATGTTGCAGAACCAGTTGTAAAAGAATGTAACGTAACGAAATTTTTAGGCGTCATGCTAAATAAGAATTTTCAATGGAAACACCAATCATCAATTATATACCTAAAAAAGACCATTAGTAGTGTTGCTATAAAGTTTAAACTTCGATTTATTGTTTCTAAACAGATTTTATTAAGAAATATACAAATAAGGAGAGAGAGAGAGAGAGAGAGAGAGAGAGAGAGAGAGAGAGAGGAGTTACAAGGAGAAGAGGAAGCCCCCAAAGACCTTTCGGTCCACTCAGGGAGGTTCCTATTATTAAACTGGTTCATTTTTAACCATTCTAGCAGTAGTAGAAAATGGATAGAAAAACATAAGACTCTCTCTCCACCCTCCGCTCACTCTCCGCCAGAGACGGGTACGGAAAAAGGTTGAAAAAATATCTTGACCCTGGAAAAGTAACCAAGAAAATTTTACAGGAAAGAGGATATATGAGCTAGCTTTACAACTACGCCATGCACACAAACTGTAGAGATCGTACACAAGATAGCATCGCTGTATAAACTAACTAATATGATAATATACTTGTGCCGATCGCACATCAACCTCTTGATATCGTTACAAAAACCTCGAACATACGGGCTTCATTTTATGCAAAATATTTACAGCTCTATTACCGAGGTGTTGGTCCAACAAAGACCCCATAACCCTCTTCAAGCTAGCCCCATAATAATTAAGAGAGGTTAAATTCTCCATGTCTATACCCATGTACGCGCAAACCATTATGCCGGCAAAGTGATGAAATGACTCTACAGGAAAGAGGTGGGAACAGGAATTAAGAGCAGAAATCAGATTTTTTACACCATGACCTCACCCGTCACGTGCATCCAGCCACTGAAGAGAACGAAGAGAAAAAAGAAATCGTGACGGCAGTAACGCAACTCCACCTCACCTATTTTTTTTTGTTTGTTATGAAATTGTTTCTACAAAATATTTTTCTACTTTATTCTTAAACATCTTATAATAATAATAATTATTGGTTTTGTTTACCTCTTCGCAACATCTAAGGTCATACGACGGAGGGGACCTACAGCTTTACATGGAATCCGAACCACGGGTCGTTACATAGTCTGGACGCAGCGGACGGTCTCCCATCCAACTACTATCCGACCCAATGTCACTGAACTTCGCTGATCAATGGGAAATCGGTGTTACGACATTGGCTACGACGTAGCCCTTAAACACATTAACAAGACAGGTAAACACATTAACAAGACAGGTAAGTGTATGAGCATGTTTTCTGTAATTGGGTGTTTGTCATGTGTATGTGTCTGCCGACTCTTTGAATATCGCCGAGTTTCAGCTTGGGTCTCCCGTCATGAAAGGTGTTTATGCAGCAAGTGACATAATGAGTTGTTCATACTTCGCGGTGTTGTGCCACCACGAGAGTAGAGAAAATCTCTTTCCGGGGAGGAATATCAGTGGGAGGTCCCTGTACCTATACCCGTGTACTTGTCCCTCATGGAGAATGAAAGTGTTTCGTGGCTGATCATCCGTTGTCTCTACGGCGAATCCAAGAGTTTCCCACTTAGAGGTGTTTATGAGACAAGTTATATAAAAAATTAGTCGATCGATGGTTGATCATGCTATGTCGGGCACAATCAACCAGAAACATCTCTCAAAAGTAGGGGAAGAATTAAGTGTAGGAGGAATTGTTCAAACAAACTCCCACAGAGTTACGTTCTAATACTATTTATATTATGTGTGAGGACAGTCTTAAACCCTGTGTGTATTCAGAACTTTGTCTAGCCTATTTTTAAACATATTTACACTTTGGCTTGAAACAACCTCCGAGGGAAGCTGGTTCCAGATATTAACTACTTTATAAAAGAAGAAGTCACCACAGATGGAAGTGCTAAAGGGTCTTAAGTTCCAATTTGAAATCATTATTTCTTGTCGGATTTGTATTAAATGAGAATAATTTCCTGTAGTTTACCCTTTCTATTCCATTGAGCATCTTGAAAATTTGAATAAGATGACCGCGCAACCTCCTGGTCTCTGAGTTAACCAGAGTTAAGCGTTCTAATCTTCGTTGGTAGTTTTGCAGTCTCATTGAAGGGATTAATTTTGTGGCCCTTGCTTGTACCCTTTGCAACCTTTCTATATCCTTCCTAAAGGACGGAGACCAAAACTGCACACAATACTCGAGTTGAAGTCTAACAAGTGAATTGTAAAGAGACCTTACAATCGTTGTTTCTAAATTGGAACGTCTTTTAATGTAACCTAATATTTTTAAGGTCATTTTTCTTCGAATTCTGCACAGTGTTTTGACGGTTTGCATAGTGCAGAGAAAGAAAGAAAGAGAGAAATAGAAAGAGAGAGAGAGAGAGAGAGAGAGAGAGAGAGAGAGTAAAACAAAATAATAGAGACTGATTGATTGACTGCTTGATTGAGAGTGATACCTATCGCGTCGCAACAGCGAGATTATTGACACCGAATATACAAGTTAATTAAGGTTAAATGTGAAATGGATAGAGAGAGAGAGAGAGAGAGAGAGAGAGAGAGAGAGAGAGAGAGAGAGAGAGTATTAAAATGAATAGCAAGTACTTCATAAGTCTCTCAGTCTCATTATACCCCTTTCTGAAGAGCGAAAGTAGAGATAGCGCGAACAGACAACAAAGACAGAACGTGTTTGAAGCACAAAACCGACATAAAAATGAGTACTCATTAGAAAGTACTTTAAAATAATATTTAAAAAAAAATTAAATTTCTATTAAAAAATTTGATAATTGATTAACACAATTATTAATTATTATTATTATTATTATTATTATTATTATTCAAACCCTAAATGTTCCGTTCTCCATGGGATGAATACGACGTTTGACCTCAGGTCCGAAAATATTCATTTACACACGCAAAGATACAAAGGAAAATAAAAACCCACTCTAATAGACAGAGTTTATTTCCACGACAGTTTCGACGCCCACTGGCATCCTCCTCGGGTGGATACAGAAACACGAATGAACCAAAACAAGAGGGAAAAACAGTCCAGGGACCGACCGTTAAGAAATTCGCACCTAGGTTAGATCCCATTCTTCATTCGTGTTTCTGTATTCACCCGAGGAGGATGCCAGTGGGCGTCGAAACTGTCGTGGAAATAAACTCTGTCTATTAGAGTGGGTTTTTATTTTCATATTTTGACCTTCACGTAGAAAAAGTGAAGTTTTTTGCATACAAAGGGAGAATAAGGTAAACTCCAATCTTTCTTTGAGATCCAGTCTTACCTTTCATGACAAGATTGGGAGTATATACCTTTATTGTGGTAACGTCAGGTGAGTTCAACTTTTCCATTTACACACTTCACAAACCGCTTCCATTCTTCTCTATTCCTTTATTTATTTTTTTTCAACTCCACATTTATTCGCACATTTACTAATTTCATTCTTTCAGATCACTTTCCGCACAATTCATTCCGAGCACACCACCCTTCTCAGTTACACCAGGATCAGGGCTAACTCACACTTTCCCATTCATACCACCCATTACAATTACTATCTACCCATTTCCCGTACTCCCAACCACTTCTCTTGGCATATTCGAGAAGTCATACTTCTCTTCTATACATATTTATCATGATATGGCGTATATGCTACAGTTACTATTACTCTTTCTTAAACTTAACATATAGACATCTGCCATGAACACATTCTCCCTTATACGTTCATATCACTCATTTTTCATAAGCAAAGCAACACCTCTCTTGCCTCTTCCTCCTCCACCCATTTCCGATTTCACATCTTCCATTCCTTCCCATTCGACATCACCATTCCATTTCAGCTTCATTTCTCCAAAACCAAGTAAATCAAACGTCCTTCTTGACCAATCTT
>JAJOZX010008605.1:142500-152500 GCA_023014485.1 Bathynomus jamesi | reverse complement strand
CTTAACATGTGCGCCGTTAGTTACACGTAGCACATCCAAGCGAAAGTCGAGTTCACGCCATACGTTCGCTAGCATATCTCTCGTGACACTGTTGATGGCATCGCAAATCCTTGCACGAAGAGTGTCAATGTCAGTAACACGAGTATGGTACATATAATCCTTTACATATCCCCACAGGAAGAAATTCAGGAGCATGATATCGGGGGATTGTGGAGGCCATGGCATCGGCCCGTCGCGCCCAATCCATCTTCTGGGAAAGTGGTGTCCAAGAACTCACGCACTAACAAACCCCATTGTGTCTTGCTGTAAAATGATGGATGATTGGAGGTCTTCCAACTAGGTGGCTAATCACGGTAATCACGGACTTTGACTCCGCAAACCAAACACCACATTTTGCTTTCTCCTGTGGAGTTTCCATTTTGTTTCGGTCAATCACCAATGGCTCCCAATCAGGCACAACAGGATCTGCAAATAGAGAAAAACTTGATGTGTTACGCAACAACATGCAAAACAAAGCATCACTGTCTCTTCTTTGGATTTCATGTAATTAAAGTTTATAATCGAGAAAGGACTTTGTGTACACCCTGTATTGTGATGTATCTCTTTCTTCTTCTTTCCAGCGAGTATAGATTTAATGTATGAGTGTTTCCCAGCAATTGAGTTTTTGTAGCCATCGATTTTGGCTGTGAAAATTTTTTTAATTTCTTTTCGTTTATTAATTTTTTCTTTTTTGTATGGGGACGTCAAGACTGAGCAGTATTCAAATTTTGGTATGATCATTGTTTTCAATAGAGGAATCATTACATTCTTGCCCCTTCTTTATAGGTTTTCAGTGACTGGCTCTTAATTCTTTTTGCTTTGTTTATCTTATTTTGTGTCTCAAATTTCGTTTTTCATTAGTTTTTATGACTCCTACACTCTAATTACTGTTACGCGTAACTTCCGTATAACATATTCATAATATTTTTGCCAGTAACTCTGGCGTAACTTGCGTGCAATTTTACTTAATGTAACTTTTCCCGTAACGTTGCTGTAATTTTTTGTCAGTAGTTTTACGTAGTTTTATATAGCAGTAGTAATGTTCCCTTTCGCAATAAATGTAGTAGGAAGTGCTGGCCGGGTCTGGCTTCAGAGCAATGGGAGTTCTCAGATGATGGGAAGCTTGAGGAGATTTCTTGGTAGTCAAAATTTCCGAATAGTCATAGTCATCTCCAGGGAAGCTACTTCATTACAGTGGAACTTTAGTTTTAATTATTGTACATAAAATTTCGCACTAAAAATAAATAAATTTTGCGAATGAAAATTATGCATATCATGCATTATTATTCCCCATTATGCGTGGATGGGGAATTCTTAAATTGTAGGTCTGGCCAGTTGGATGTACCCTCTGGACCAGTGTTCCTTTATGTTTGTTTAAAAATTTCCTCCTATATTCAATCTTCCCTACACTTTAGAGAGCTTCTTCTGATTGTTTTGTGCCCCACATAGTATGATCAACCATCGAGCAACTCATTTTTTATCACTTGCTTCATAAACACCTCTAAGTGGGAGATTCTTGAATTCGCCATAGTGACAACACCGGGTGATCACCCACGAAACACTTTCATTCTCCATAACGGACAAGCACGGGGATAGATACAGGGACCCTCCACTGATATTCCTCGCAGGAAAGAGATTTTCTATGCTCTCGCGGTGGCACAACAACGTGAAATATGAACAACTCAATATATCACTTGCTGCATAAACACCTTTCATGGCGGATGACCCAAGTTGAATACTTGCGACATTCAAAGAGTTGCCAGACACATACACATGACAGACATCCAATTAAAGGAAACACGTTCAGACTCTCGCCTACATTAATAGACTAGATAAGTTTTTTATGGAAACACATAGTACAGGGTGTTTATAAAATCCCTATCTATTTTAGTGAAAACGTAGCAAAAAGGGTAAAATTCAATAACAATATAATAGAAAGCATACATTTAATGAATACTTAAGTATATGATTCTACATGAGCACCATCAGTATCTCTACAGAGTTCAGATCTGTCAGCAGCATTGCGGAACACATTTTGGAGCATGACAGGGGTTAGTTTTGTAACTGCTGTTACGATACGAGCACGTAAATCTTGCAGATCTGTAACCCTCGTTTCATAGACGTTTGATTTGATAAAGCCCCATGCAAAGAAATCCAAGGGCGTTAGGTCAGGAGATTGAGCCGCCCAGGGCCTGTTGCCTCAACGTCCGATCCACCGATTTGGAACTCGTTCATTTAAGTACTCCCGAACAATGTTTACGTAATGACAAGGTGCCCCATCTTGTTGAAAGACGACGGTGTTTAAAATGCCATCTGAATGAAGCTGGGACATTTATGTGCCCGTATCGTAACAGCAGTTCCAAAAATAACCCCTGTCATGCTCCAAAATGTGTTCCGCGATGCTTCTGACAGATTCGAACTCTGTAGAGATACTGATGGTGCTCATGTAGAATTATAGGCTAAAGTATTCATTAAATAAATGTATGCCTTCTATTATATTGTTATTGAATTTACCCTTTTTGCTACGTTTTCACCGAAATAGATAGGGACTTTATAAACACCCTGTATTTATCTAGGTAATCGGACGCAATATATGATAAATCTTCGGTGTGGTGGCTTTGGCAGGCTACCGAGAAATTATGCAACGACGAAATGATAACTTCTTTTACGTAATAAATAAATAAAAAAAAATCCTTAAAAAAATGCATGGCTAAATTAGATTAATAGTTTAGTAGTCATGCTATCCTTTATTTTTCACTGTCATCTGATGCGTAACTGGTGCACAAAGTAAGTGTACGCATGGTGTGAATGAACTCTGAAGCTATTTTTTTATTATACTTTTTCCTACTTTCCTATAATTCTTCTTTCGCCACTATTTTCTGTCAGCAGTGGCTGGCGGAGGAGAGAGAGAGTCTTGTCTGTCCTATACTTTATTATTACTACTATTCCTGCGTGAACGCTTTACACGTCTATAAGTATAAGTATGGTATAAGTTTTCAGTGTTCTTTTTTTCATTGCTATTTCTAACTTTTCTACTTCCTTCTTGAGCTAGCCTAGAGTGGATCTTAGGGCCTTTGTTAGCCTGTAACTCCGTAACTTTTATGTAACTTTTGCATGTGTAACTTTCTCGTAACAAACTTACTTAAAACAAACAACATTTTCAAAGGAAAACAAACACGCAAAGCGGTATAAACAAAATTAATAATCACACATGGTATAAACAATACAAATTAAATAAAAAGCAAAAATTACAATTCAGAACTTTACTTATGAAACAGGAAATATATTTTAGGAAAAAACTTTAAAAAATATCGAAGGAGCTCTTACATTATAAATTTAATGATAGCACATCGCACATTTCCAAATTTGAGTTAAAGGAATTCTGGACACGCTTTGGTATAGATTAATTTAAACAAAAATTTGTATGTAACCGAACTTAAATGTGAATTTACCACTTTGTACTTAATCTGCTCGACTCTATTAAACTGTTGGATCACCTGAAGATCAGGGCCCCCAGCCTTCGTTAGTTAGCCTTAAAAGGCTAACTAACGAAAATATCACGACTTAACAGGATCACCTGAAGATCAGGACCCCCAGCCTTCTTTAGTTAGCGTTATAAGGCTAACTAACGAAAATATCACGGGCTAACCTAACCAATCGTCAAGGGCGTGCAGCTGACCTAACGATTGGTTAGGTTAAGTCGTGATATTTTCGTTAGTTAGCCTTATAAGGCTAACTAAAGAAGGCTGGGGTCCCTGATCTTCAGGTGATCCACTTAACCTAACCAATCGTTAGGTCAACTGTACGCCCTTGACGATTGGTTAGGTTAAGTCGTGATATTTTCGTTAGTTAGCCTTATAAGGCTAACTAAAGAAGGCTGGAGGCCTTGATCTTCAGGTGATCCAAACTGTTTCATATAACAGTGAGGAAGATTCGTAGTATAAGAGAGCTATTTATAATGTAGGTCATAATCAACCATACTTTAAATTAATTTTTAAAGAGTTATTGTCCATGCAACTCCTCATGTAAACTTTGAACTGACCGAAACAAGATAAGCGCGCATGCGCAGAGAGAACACCTCTCAAAAGTACATCCGAAGTTATGTTTATTCAGAGTAAAGACATAATATCGATCTTGAAGCAAATGTAGTTTACGTCCCCCTGTGATGCCTAGTGTAGTTGTAGTTTACGTTCCCTTACATTATCCTAGTGTAGTTTATGTTCCCCTACATTATCCTAGTGTAGTTTGCGTTCCCCAACTTTGTCCGCGTACACCTAATCAAATAAAACGTTAAAACTAACGAAAATATTACGACTTAACCTAACCAATCGTCAATATATATAATATATATATATATATATATTGACGATTGGTTAGGTTAAGTCGTAATATTTTCGTTAGTTTTAACGCTTTATTTGATGGATTCATTTAAAAAATTACTCCTAAAGATCCTAGTGTAGTTTACGTTCCCCAACTTTGATCTAGTGTAGTTTGTGTCCCCTTTAGCATCAGGGGAACGTAAACTACACTTCCTCCTAGATTTTTCATTAGTGAAAAACATACCATGGAATAAATATTGAGAAATACATTTCATACACTCCTTTTAGCGCCTTCATTATTTATGTCTTACGCCTGGGCACCTAAACAGTAACACTGGTTTATAATTACATTTCACTGCAAAACATTAGCATGGAAACGTGTTTGCAGTCACTTTACTTTAATTAAAATCTAATTTTATAATATGCTATATACTATGCGTATTATGTATGATAATTAAGTGGGAATTTATATGTTATATTTTTGATAGAATCCATATAATTTTCATTGTTTAAAACGTCCTGACAAAGTTACGCAGTAAGAGGAAATTACAATAACAGAAGTTACGGAGTTGTTACGGAACGAAATATTAGATAAGGGTCTTACTTAACAACAAAAAGTTAAGGAACAAAATAGTGTTGGGTTTCAAATTTCTCGGTAAACGAATCATTCTCCCATTGCTCCGCTGGTGGGTGGGTGTTGATGATAAACACGCATGTAACACTAAGGATGGTAGTGCAACCATTGATTTTTTTCTCTTCGTATTAGTTTTATTTCCATTTAACTTCAACTGAGGGACAAACATTGTTTATCGTCATAGTAATTTCATAATTTACCTTTAACTGTTATAAAAACACTCACGTTTTTACCTTTACAATTACTAATATAAATTTAGACGATTATCATGAAAAAACGAAGTTTTTTATATTTTTTATTTTATGTTCTTTCACAAATTAAATTAATTTTACACTTACGTTATACAATTAATAAAGGGGAACAGGTTTTGAGTGGAATTCAAGTAATCCTAAGGAAATAAAGAATATGGCCTTGCGCGGGACAAAAATAGGCCTAGGGCCTGAAGCAAAGATTCCATCAAGTATGCCCTAGGATAAAATTTAATTTAATTTACTGACCTACGTTCATCTTAAAAGCAGGCCTCATTTCCCACGGGCATGATGGGAATATTAAAATAAAAATGACAAGTGAGGCATCAAAAATGAATTTCTGATGGACTGCTGTACAACCTCTCTCTGTGACAAGCACTTCTCCCACTGACTTACAGAACGTTCACGCGCTCCGTCTTTCCCTCGAGAAGAAAGCTTTCATTGTTGCATTCGTGCTTTACACATGATCTGTCGTTTATGTTTATTTCTTATTGAGTCTAAAATTAGGAAACAGTCATTAGTACATTATTTTACTAGATTTTACAGTTTCCTATCTATTTTTTATTATCTAACTAACTTATTTCTTTGGACTACTTAACCGTATTAAATCTTTTTATTATATATATTCGATACCGTCCGAAAAATAATCTGTTTTTACTGACATAAATGGATGAAAAAGTAGACGTTATATCACGTGACAACTAAACTGGTTCCCTATTTGTGGAACCTTTATTCATTCCATTACACGTCTGAACGTACAGGGTGTCCGAGAATTATCTGTACAATTTTTGGCTGTTATTAAAAGTCAACCATGAAGTGTAGAAATTCCAGTGTTGTCCCATTTTACAGAGAATCTCATTAAGTTTTTTCTGATACCAAGTTGTGACAAGTTTTTTAGAAATTCCAGTGTGTCCGAACATTATCTGTACAATTTCATCTTTTAATAAAATTCTTGATAACACACGTAAAATTCTTAAACAAGATTATTTAGAATCTGTATTTTCAAAAGTTTCTTTTATTAAAGTGACGTTGTTACAAACATTCGATATGTGCACCATTAGTGATTCGCAAAACATCAAATCGATACTCCAAATGTTGCCATGTACTAGTGATGGGACGATTGTCATATTTCATACAATCGCTGTTGCGATTGCGATTGTCAGAATTTGAAAATCGCGCGATTGCGATTGCGATGTTTTAGCTTTAGCCTCACATAACGCTCATTTATGCTTTAAATATACCTAAACGCGTTACCTACCATAGGGTTAACTTGATTTTTTAACATTCCAATTTTACATAGAGCAAATAAAGAGGTGTACTTATTGTTATTATTAAACCAATTTTTTATTCTGTTTTCAACTAATTCGCAACCCGTTTTTATTTCTGTTTTTGACTTATTTATTATTTATTTATTATTCCGTATTGGTGTTAGCTAAACTTTCCTTTAAGTACGCATGAAAGAGCAGCTTTCATAGCAACTTTTGTAGAGATTTAAATCTTTTGTTCACAATCGCAACAATCGCACTCATTAAATGCGATTGCAATTGCGATTGCGATTGTAAAAAATGTGCGATTGTATCGCGATTGCGATTGCGATGCATCGTCCCATCACTACCATGTACGCTGCAGCATATCCACATCAATTCGCTCAATAGCAGCTGTGATTCTTGCTTTTAAATCATCAATGTCTGTCACCCGCGTACATTTCTAAAAAACTTGTCAAAACGTGGTATCAGAAAAAACGTAATGAGATTCTCTGTAAAATGGGACAACACTGGAATTTCTACACTTCATGGTTGACTTTTAATAACAGCCAAAAATTGTACAGATAATTCTCGGACACCCAGTATTTAAACTTGTTTGGCTGTTCTCGTGCAAGAAATCACGTTTTTCCAAATACATTTTAAGCCTACGAGGATTTATATGTTAACTAACTTACGGTTTTTTTTTTTTTACAAAATTTCTTACCATAAATCATATTAATTAACCCCACCCCAATTTTACAATCCCAACAAGAGGAAAAACAAAGTCTTATTTTTGTTGAAGCTGGAAAAGTTACGCTTATGTTGCACATTGAATTTAGTGTTACAAAAATGTTACGTTAAAATGTGCAATTGACATGCAACTTATAAGCAAAATGCTTTAGAAGTTTACATCTTTTGCATCCATGCTTCTCTGAGTTTCCTGCCTGTCTGGGACATAATATTCTATCTATTTTAGTTCCTCATTTCTTTGATATCTCAAGATATGAAAATTTTCTGTATTAAATTTCATGTTATTGTCTTCTGACCATCTATATATTCTGTTTGTGTCTGTCTGTAGGGTTTTTACCTTTTCTGCATTTCTAATTTTCCTGCTGATTTTTGTATCATCAGCAAAGGATCGCTTCAATGTCTATATCTCTACGTCTGTTAGTATGATAATGAATAGAAGTGGGTCTAATACCATTCCAAAAAGTCATAGATTTTCTCGCCAAAAATTCTTTTAAATATGATATTTCGGTGACATGGAGTGTCAGTGACGCTGGTCTAATGTTCTATGCTTGAGACCTATTTCCTCCCTTATAGGGACAATGTTCGCCCTTTTCAGGATGCTCGGTATTACCCACCTGTTCAGAGATCTTCTCCATATGAGATACAGGGGTGTAACTATTTTATTCTTGCAATTCTTTTTTGTCCTATACTCGTGCTCCATCTTCTGGGATAAAATAAAAATCAATTGTATGCTCTCTGTGTAATTCTTCTTCAAAGAGGGTACTACTATCAGGTACCATTTTGTCTGTTTTTGAGGTACTGAAAACAAATTCATACGGAGCTTTCAGTATTTCAGGTATTTCTTTTAACTCGTCAGTTATTTCATTATTTTCTTTCCTTAAAGTGCCGATGGTGACGCACATTCTTGTTTTTCTTTACGCGAAATTATACAAGTATTTTGGATTTCCTTTATTACTTCTACCGCATCTTCCTCTTCCCTCTCTGAATGAACCTTAATTAATTAGAGCTTGTATTTCCCCATCGATACTTTCCAGTTTCGTGCAATTCATTAATTTTGCAACTACCCTCTTTCTTTTGCGGAATATTGTTCGTTTTCTCTTTCGAAATAATTCCTCTTTTCTTTTGGCTATGCTTTCCGAACATATTTTCCTAAAATCCAATATCTTTTCATCCAACGTTATTAGCATTTATTCGGTTGTTTTATCCTCAAAGACTATTTCCCAGTCTATTTGGGCTATATGGCATCCGATTTCTTCCGAATCTATAGACTTGGAATTTAGGTTAAAAATCTCAAATTTGCTTCTTTCTTTGGTGTATTTTTTTCAAAAGGTGGTTGTCATATTAGTTGATATTTCGATAATGTTGCGGTCTGAGATAATAGCTGGGGTTATTTTTATGTTATCATTTAAGCTGTTGTTTGTCAATACCAGATCCAAGCAGTTAATTTTTCTGGTGTTATTTGTCATTTCGTGCGTTAACACGAATTCATTTGTTAGAGGTATGAGCATTTTCGCTCGCTCCTGGTCTTCCCTCGTGATCCCCTCTGCCCTGGTTTATATATTTATTTCTTCCCACCTTTTTGTATTTTATAAATGGGAAATTAAAATCTCCGCAGAGTATTATATTGGGGTGGGGAATTTAAGGCTTTTATTATTTTTCTGATCTCAGTAATGGTATCAGAGAATGTTGCAGTTGGAGTGTTCGGAGGTCTATATATGTTACTGGGAATCTGTGTAACTAGGGATTTCATGAAATCCCTAAAATGTTCAGGAATTTCATTTAAGGTTAAGTCGTGATATTTTCGTGAAACCTACGGGAAAATTATTGAATGCCCGGTTAGGTCAACTGTACGCCCCTGATTTTTGGTTAGGTTAAGTCGTCATAGTTTCGTTAAAACTAACGAAAATATCACGACTTAACTTTACATGAAATCCCTGAACATATACAGGGTGAGTCAAAAGTCTCCATACATAGGCAAAATGGTCATGATAAATAAATTATTTATTTTTTATTTGATTTTTGCTGAGATGCCTTTGTATGTGCCATCCGTATGTGGCACTTACAAGTGATTGCATAATAAAGTGACCAGTTTTGCCTATGTATGGAGACTTTTGACTCACCCTGTATAACTATTAGTATATATCGCATTTAGTTTTTTCAACTTTTACTGCTAAAAGCTCAACGTAGCCATGTCAGTATATGGTTCTTACGCATGCATATAGCACAGCCACCTCTTCGTCTTTCTGTTCTGTATTTCTTTTTTGCTATGCAATACTCGCAATTTTCACAGTGTTGTTAGCAGTCTTTAAGATGTGTTTTCTGTGAAGCATGCGAAGTCAGCCTTCGTTTCATTCATAAGTCCTTCAGGTATGAAACTTGTTTAACGAGTGTTAGGTTTTAGCATTCTATATTTCCAAAACCATTTTTTACGTTTTTAATTTTACATTCCCCTTTATGTATCACAATTCGTTATCTGTCCAGTGTTGCACAATATATATATATATATATATATGTGTACACAGACCGTGCCTGGAACAAGGAACTCTTCTGGGAAAATTAATCCACCATATCCGAATAAGTAATGGTAAAATGACAATACCATAGTTTTTTTTCCTTTTTCATGATTTTAGCCCGACGTGGGCACGGGTCTCTCGCAAAGAGATCCATAAATATAGCTTCCCTCCACCAGCTATCTGCAAAGCAACAGGATCCAGCTTTGGGACGTGGATCTAGGGTTTAAAAGCAAGCCTAGATCCTACACTCAGA
>JAJOZX010008605.1:125000-137500 GCA_023014485.1 Bathynomus jamesi | reverse complement strand
TTTTCATTTCATTCCCTTTATACCATTTCTAGAAACGGTTAATTCCATAAACTGGATATTATTTCTATACATTTCTTTTCTTACGAATATTTGTAGAACAACATCGTACACGTCATTACGTTCTTTCTGTCCTGTGAACTTGCACACGTTATTGTAATAAGAAAAAGGTGTGATTTTGAATTACCACTGGAAAAAAAAAACAGCGCCCAACTTCTCACTGAGAATCATTCTTAATCGCTTTATGTATCGATATTTTTCTTCGAAATACAAATTTCAATATCTGCAGTATGGTATAACTGTGTTTACGCGAGATAAATTATATTTGTTCTACGTGTATATGAAAAACTAAAACGTAAATAAGACCAAAAACAGAAACTATCCGAATTTATGTTTTCTGTGCCTTGCGTACGCCAGGCAGAATCGATTTATTCCAACAATTCATCTCAAATATTGTTTCCTGTATTTTCATTCGATTTAATTCCAAAAGCAAATAGAAGGGGAAAACAACTCGGAAGGAAGAAGAGTTATTTCACCAGGAACAAAGCCTATGTTTTCAAAGTTATGATGATGATGATCCAATAATTAAAATATCCGAGACTAGATTTTGTGAGTGTGTGTGTGTGTGTGTGTGTGTGTGTGTGTGTGTGTGTGTGTGTTTTACCAGCCACCATATCATTAAAACTTGTTGAAAATTTATTAATGGAGTTTCTATTGTTTGGATAAGTTTTCTTGTTTTCTCTTTATATACCAGGTGTCCCAAGAAATGTCCGGACTTCCAAATAAATGTTTTGAGTTAAAGAAAACAACATGTTCAGTGTAATCACCATTTTTTTCTAACACAATATTCAACCTTACACAAATGTTTGACATAATTTTTGAAAATGGCTCAGTTGGGATGTTGTTAATTACCTCATAGACTTTGGTCTTTAGGTTTTCAAGTGTCTTTGGCTTTTGTAGAATAGATCCTGTCTTTTATGTAACTCTACACAAAAAAGTCAGAGGGGTGTGAGGTCAGATGAGTATGGGAACCATTCCATTGGCTCATAAAGGGAGATTTGTCGCCCAGAAAATGCTTCCTCACAAAGTTGAGAGTTTCACAAGCAGTGTGTGGGGGTACTCCATCCTGCTGAAACCACTGTGAATCTGGAGTAATGCAGTTATTTATTTTACGGGACAAACTTATTAGTTGTCATAAGTAGAAATCTTGTAGCATCTGACGATATGAATTTTACGTTACCATTACTATTTTTTTCAGTTTCATTCCAAAGAAGTCGGGACCTACTACATCATACCACCTAACAGCGACCCAAATGTTGAGTTTAGTGACACTACGTAGAAGCTCTATTGGAGTAACAGCATGACTTCCCCAGTAACGAAAGTTTTGCTCATTAATCTCCCAAGACAGATGTACGTAACACTCGTCAGTGAAGTGGATGTGTTTCAAAGCCTCGGGATCTTCTTCTAGCTTTGCTAACTTCCATGTTTGTTACGAATTCCATTCGTTTTTGTTTTTGAACATTAGTCAGTGAAGCTCGTGAATCAATTTTGTAGGGGAAAAGGTTTAATTCAGTACGAAGTATCCGATGCACAGGTGTTCGTGAAATACCTACTTCTGTTGACAAACGTTGAATTGACTTCTGCAGGCTGCGCGTAATAAATAATTTCATGAACCATATATACGTGTTGCACAGTTCTTGTGGATCGTCACCTACCACTATTACCCTTATGTTGAGTGCTTACATTTCCTTTTGCTTGAAATTCTCTAACAAGTCGTGATATTGTCTTTCTATCGGGTGGATTTCTGCATCCGTACTCTCTGCAAAAGTTCCTCTGCATCTGCGTCACAGAATTTGTCACATGAAACCAATCAACAATCTTGATTTCTTGTTTCAGCTGTAAACGCGGCATCACTGTTTGAGGGTTCAGCCATTAGAAATATATAGGTATATACATATAAGTATATGCGGAAGAAAATCCCCAATCTGTTACCTTTCTGAAGAGGAAACCCCAATAATAAAATATACACCTGTTATAAATTATCGGACAAATAAAAATAGGGACATTCCTCGGGGACACTCTATACATATTTTTTCTAATCAAAGATTAATTAGTCATGCGTAGAAATATCGTCAACAGAAAATTTATACGAATGACTCGTCTATACTGAATTCCAGCCTAGTCAAAGTTTTCTAATGATGAAGAAATCAATTTACTAATTCAAATTATGATACACTAAATATAGCAATGAACTAACTAATCAATGAACTAAGAAATTTATTTATCTGACAAATATTTCGCCCTGCGCTGGTGTCCAAAGAACTGTATTCATCATCATTGTATAGGGTGTTCATAAAGTCCCTATCTATTTCAGGGAAAACGTAGCAAAAAGGGTAAAATTCAATAACAGTATAATAGAAGGCGTACATTTAATGTATACTTAAGCATATGATTCTACAAGAACACCATCAGTATCTCTACAGAGTTCGAATCTGTCAGAAGCATTGCGGAACACATTTTGGAGCATAACAGGGGTTATTTTTGTAACTGCTGTTACGATACGAGCACGTACATGTCACAGCTTCATTCGGATGACATTTTAAACACCGTCGTTTTTCAACAAGATGGGGCACCTTGTCATTACGCAAACATTGTTCGGGAGTACCTAAATGAACGATTTCCAAATCGGTGGATCGTACGTTGAGGCAGCAGGCCCTGGGCGGCTCAATCTCCTGACCTAACGCCGTTGGATTTCTTTGCATGGGGTTTATCAAATCAAACGTCTATGAAACGAGGGTTACAGATCTGCAAGATTTACGTGCTCATGTCGTAACAGCAGTTACAAAACTAACCCCTGTCATGCTCCAAAATGTGTTCGCAATGCTGCTGACAGATTCGAACTCTGTAGAGATACTGATGGTGTTCATGTAGAATCATATAATTAAGTATTCATTAAATGTATGCCTTCTATTATATTGTTATTGAATTTTACCTTTTTTGCTACGTTTTCACTGAAATAGATAGGGACTTTATAAACACCCTGTACATAAAAGTACACAAATTCTTTTAATTGTACAGAATGGGTCGTCTTCCCTCGGGTCGTCTTCCCTTGGGTCGTTTTCCTTAACTTCAAATCTAAATAGTTTCAGAATTCACTGATTACAGGTTGCCCTCGGTTTATGCGGAGAATTGCGTTCCAAAAAAGTTCCCATAAAACGAATGTCTAAAAAGTTTGTTGAAGACATTTTTTTTTTTGTTTATGAAGAGATTGAAAATAAAATCATTGGAGATAGAAGAGATTATAAGAATGAAATTAATAGGTTCGTGAGCCCAAATGATATTAAAGACACGTACAAATAGATCCGAAAGAAAATCTCCCTAAGTATGCAAGGTAATCCAAAAAGGTATTCCCAAAAATATTTTATTGTGCATTACTTTTGGGAAGGGACATCTTTTTGGAACATCCTGTACATTAATTTCCTTCTTTCTTATTGGCCACTTTACGTGTTATTTTCATGTAGTTATTTGAAAGGAAGCTAGTATTTACCATACAATACTGATCCGTCTGTTGAGATACGTAGATGCCATTTTCCCTCTTCTGACAATTAATCTAATATTTTTGATAAACTAAATCCGCGTGAACCGTCAACAAAATTCACGACAAAAATGGAACACGAAGATCAACTTTCTGGTCAAATAATATATGAAACAAGAGTTTAATAAGCCGCTTTTTGACGTATTTATAGAAGGATATAGCCATTGGTTTTACTTTCACGTTTTGTCTACAAAGAGGAGAAAGGTTTAAAGAGCGTTTCTTGGTGCTTTAAGGATCCGCAGCTTACAGTTATTTGGATAAAAATATTCTTCACATCAAAAATGTGCTCGAAACTTTTCGGTATCCATTGAGTTTTATTAATAAGGACATAAATGCAATTGTATATAGAGAAGAATTTTGTATACTGTACCTGGAAGCGCCTTATCTCTTATCTCTCATTGATCCGAGAGATAAGAGACACAAAAAAATACTTAAATGCACTTTCTGATTAATAATTCATTCAAAACTTCTAACAGAGCTTATGACGTACTAGATAAAGATGAGCTCATTCATAATACAATATTCTGAACACGAATCTCTCTTTTCATGGTTCAGTTAAAAACAGAATTACTCGAATTACGTAAGAATACAGTATAAGCTGTAATGTTATTCTTTTATTTTCATGCATCTTAAAAGTAATCATTGCGCAAGCGCAAACTTAGCAAAACCAGTCTTGGCTTTTTAATTTTAGATTAGTGAATTTTACGGACCTGAATAAAGAGGACAGTTTGTCCTTGGAACGCTTGACTCCAAACTTGAATTTTATGTAGATTGTAATTTTTATTCTTAATACTTTATTCTTTACAGAGAGAGAGAGAGAGAGAGAGAGAGAGAGAGAGAGAGAGAGAGAGAGAAACTACAACTTTATTAAACAATATCCAATACATTTTCTTATCTTCTAAATTTGTGGATCATCAGACAGACCCTCATATATTCCTCGTCATTTTCTCTTGTTTACTCTTCAGTCGGGAAAATGTCCCCGAAACTCACGGGCTTCGCAATAAAGCTGATGAACTGACTTTAATCCTTAATAGGTAGAATGCATTCTGAGACATTAAGCCGAATTAATAGCCTATTATAAACATGTCCTTTATGACGTCATACTTTTTTACGCAGCACTAACATACGTGTTTGTATATGTGTGGTTTATATATATATATATATATATATGTGTGTGTGTGTGTGTGTGTGTGTGTGTGTGTATTATATTTTTGAATATATATATATGATGATAATAAAACCATGAAGGAAAGGAAACACAAAATGGTGCTCAAGCGCTTTCGTCTAATGACATCCTCAGGAACACTGAAGTACATAAAAGGGTAACAGCCTATATATAGGTTACAGAAAGAAAAAAAAATAAATAAAAATAAATAACATACATACATACATACACACACACATATATACATACATACATATCTATATTACATATACATATATATATATATATATATACTGTATATATATATATATATATATATATATATATATATATGCAATAAACAGAGAAGTAAAAATAAAAATTAAAAATTAAAGGATTATCAGTGAGGCGTACAGATTTGTAAGGAATAATATCGATTTTTAGCACAGATCAAATGGATTATAAAAATACAAATTTATATTGGAAAACTGCCCGGGTTTTAACACTCTGCCTATGGTCAGGTTTCGATATATTAAAAATAAAATGCAAATTAAAGTTATAAGTAGCAAACAAGTTTACCAAAGATTTAATGTTTTACCCTTCTTATCTAAATCTGTTTGGAAGGAATTCAAATAACAGGATCGAGTTGAAAAAGACCTTTGCTTATGTTGAAGTTATTTGAAAGTTGGATAATGGCAGACTCAAGAATATTTTCTATTAACAATGTTGCTAGAATGGAATAAAACTGAAGCATTATTCCAATCAATACAGTGGGCTAACTCTGACAAATGGACAAAAAGGGCACTGGACAACTGTCCTGTTCTAACGGAATATTGATGCTATTTTATACGTGTGTGCAAATCCTTTCCCGTCTGACCTATGTAAAAGGAATCACATTGTTTACAACCAATTTTATAGATAATGCCTGAATTATTGGTAGGGCTATTTTTTACTATGATATTTTTCACAATATTGTTATAGGAAAATACTACATTAATATCCAAAAGTTTAAGTACATTAGCAATGCCTAAAAACCCCGGGAAAAATGGAAGTACTAAAATATTTTTTGACAAAGTACGAGTGTTATTATTGACACGATAGAAAGTTCGTTTTGCCTTGAGACAAGATTCCATAACGCAGATGGATAACACAAATCACTTCCAATACCGTTGATTTTTTCCAATTCGGCATCGATGTATTCCGGACTGGCGATCCTAAGGGCGCGGAGAAACATTGATGAAAAAATGGCCTTCTTAGTGGGGTGTCATGTCCCGAGTAAAAGTGTACGTAGGACAAATTGTTTGTTGTTTTCCGATAGATACTAAACTTAAAACCTGGGCTTTCCCTATGTACACGCACATCCAAAAATGGGATTGAATTGTCTTGTTCCACTTCTAAAGTAAACTTAATGGAGGGGACTTGATCATTTAACTGAAGGAGGAAGTTATCCAGGTCACGATTCATGGGCCAGATACACAAAATATCGTCGACGTACCGCAACCACGGGATGCCAACCCCCAGGATTCTCGGAATATAAGTAATTTCGAAAAACTCCATAGGCAGAGTGTTAAAACCTGGGCAGTTTTCCAATATAAATTTGTATTTTTATAATCCATTTGATCTTGTGCTAAAATCGATATTATTCCTTACAAATCTGTACGCCTCACTGATAATCCTTTAATTTTTAATTTTTATTTTTACTTCTCTGTTTATTGCATATATATATATTATATATATATATATATATCTATATATATATATATATATATATGTGTGTGTATATATCTGTAGATATGTATGTATGTATATATGTGTGTGTGTATGTATGTATGTACGTTATTTATTTTTCTTTTTTTTTTTCTTTCTGTAACCTATATATAGGCTGTTACCCTTTTATGTACTTCAGTGTTCCTGAGGATGTCATTAGACGAAAGCGCTTGAGCACCATTTTGTGTTTCCTTTCCTTCGTGGTTTTATTCATCATAAATATTTTTTCACGTGTTACTTTCGTGAAATAATTTTCATATATATATATATATATATATATATATATATATATATATTTTTTTTTTATGCAGGAAAGAGGTACTAGGGCGAATACCCACAAAATGCTCCTCCCCCCATTATAGTAGGAGAGAAGAGAGTCGAATCAAGGTCCACAGTTTTCGAGATGCCTGGACACTCTGCGTTTGAAAGATTGGAGGTCACAGACAGTGGGAAAGATGGAGTGAGGAAGATTGTTCCATAGTTGACCGGTTGAGTAGAGAAAAGACTGAGAATACCGATTAACCTTTGTGTTAAAGATTGGACAGAAAAGGGATGAGAATGCGTTGAAAGTCTGGTACTGCAAACTCTCCTTAAAAGAAGAGACATTCAGTGAGAGAGTTCAAAAGAGCAGTGTCCGTTATGATAGCGACAGTAAAAAGAGAATAAGGCAACATATCGGCGAAGAGAGAGAGAGAGAGAGAGAGAGAGAGAGAGAGAGAGAGAGAGAGAGAGATTGAAGGCAATCAGTAAGAGGCGGGGAATGACGAGACGAAAACCGAGAATAACTTGAAGAACCAGCTGGACAGATTCCTGTGGAAAGTCCCTGACCAGCCATACGTGGCTGGCTACGAGGCAGGAGGAGATCAGACAGCAATTCCCTCTTTCACCAAATCCAGCAAATGAGGCGGGAAGGAAAAGTACCAGATGAAAGACAAAGACGAAAGTTTGCCTTGGCAGAGTGGAGCACAGAACCACAGTTCTTGAGAACAACAGGAGGGATACCATCAGGACCGTTCGCCTTCCTAGAGTTGAGCCCAGAGAGGGCAGAAAAAACTTCTTTGGAAAAGCGTCTAATTTTAGACCTAATTAAGTCAGAGAGAGGAGGAGATGGAGGAACAGCACGAAATCGTCCAGGGGTGAGCTGGATGAGAAAGTGTGAGTGAAGGGTCTATCTTTATCAGGAGAATAGACGGCAATTTAGCCGTCAGGATGGAAAAGAGGAAGCAAAGAAGAAGTAAAGTCGTTGGAGGGGTTCTTGGTTTGGTGCCAGAAATAGCGAGAAAAATTAGAATTAGATAGGTTTTCACATTTTTGTCTGATGAAGGAATTTTTGAAGGGTCGAAGAACAGATTTTGCACGATTCTTGGCAGAAATATAAGTAGAGTGAGAGTCAGGAGTTAAATGGTGACGGTACCTTCTGAAAGACTCCTCTCTGTTGCGGATAGCATTAGAACAAGCAAAGTTAAACCAAGTTGTTTTTTTTTGCATTAGTTGCAGAAAAAGAATATGGATTGTCCGCCTGAATGCCCGGGAGAATCACCCCGTGATGCTCTGAACGCACTAGGAATGCCTCCGGCCATGGAAGCAGTAATCATTCCATGGGAAATCCAAGAAGTTTTGCCTTAGGCCTTCCCAGTCGACGGCGCCAAAGTGCCAAAGGCGCTTTCTCTTGGAAGGATCCAAAGGCCGAACTTGAGCGATAGGACAGGAAACAGATATAAGATTGTGGTCGGAGAAGCCCAACGTGGAAAAACATTTGACAAAGTAAGAAGGATGAATTGTCAGAAATAAATCCTGAATGTTGGACTTTTTCCAAGGTGATTGGGGATACGAATAGGGGGCTGTACAATCTGGTGTAGGTAATTTAGTCGAGAGAAATTGTCAGCTAGTTCACCAGCGAATATTGAACATTGAAATCACCAAAATGGAGATTTCAGTGAAAAAGAGTGAGATAGAATGTATTCCACTTTGGAAGTGAGGTAGTCAAACAGTTTGGATAATCAGTAGAATTAGGAGAAACGTAGAAAGCGCAGATGTATTTAGTTTGAGATTGGCATGTAAGCCGTAGCCAGACGATGTAGAATTCGGAAGATTCAGGTTCGGGAATACAAGAGCAAGTTAAGTCGTTGCTTACGTATACGCAACATCCACCTTTGAAATGAAATTGAGTATAGAGAAAGTATGAGGGTACAGAAAAGGGGTTGCTGTCAGTCGTCTCAGATACCTGAGTTTCAGTGATGAGAAGAAGGTGGGTTTAAAAAAGGAGAGGTGGTGTTCAACAGATTGGAAACGTGAGGAAAGGCTACGAATGTTGCAGAAGTTTATAAAGTGAATCAAAGAGAGGTCCTGGGCATCTCGAATAAGTGGTAGGAGAACCAACCTCGCTTCACGGGTCTGCGTTCCCTGTACCTGCAAGGGAGGATCCAGAAGTGGGGACATTTATGGTCTGCCCCTCTAGGGGACTCCGAGGGTCTTAAAAATCATGCTTTTTTGAAAAAAAGATTCAATAATGTGTATTCCATACACATTAAACAGTGAAATGGGAGAAATGAGAGTTCCAGCACTCGCTCTCTCGCGTCCCTCCCGGATTGGTGTCTATAATCTCCTCCGGCGATATACACTATATAACCTCGTAACCTCGTAGCAGTTCCGTGCATTGGTTTCTCTTTACATGAAGATCAAGCTGGTGGCCCCGCCTCCAGGCCTAGCTTGGGGGAGAAGCGAATTGCTCTCTTGCGCTCTCCACCGCACATAGCCAGGTACATCCGGCTCATCTGGTATCATCCTGAGCCAAGCATCTAATCTTCTCTGAAAAACTTCAACTTTGACCCCCGAGTAACGTTTCTGAGGTCCTTTGGAAGCTGGTTAAAAAGTCTTGGCCCCCTGACAACCAAGCTATTTTTCTTCAGTGCTGAAGAGGTCCTTCTGGGCCTTTAATTCGGGAACACTAAACATTCTGCGTTTCCTATTTCAGCGTTGTTTGGATGGTAATTGGGTTTAATTTGAGGTTCGTACCTGTTTTTGATCATTTCCATATATATATTATGGTGTACCTCTCTCTTCTTCTTTCCAGCAGTACAGATTTAGGTTACGTAATGTTCCCAGTAGTTGAGTTCCTTGCAGCCATCGATCTTGGATGTGAAATGTCTCTGAATATCTTCTAGTTCATTAATTTCTTCCTTCTTGTATGGGGACGTCAAGACTGAGAAGTAGTCAAGTTTTGGTATGATCAGTGTTTTCAACAGTGAAATCATTACTGTCTTGTCCCTTCTTTTAAAGGTTCTTAGTACCTGCCCGCGACTCTTTTTTGCTTTGTTTATCGCTATCTGATTTTGTGTCTCGAATTCGCATTATCGGTCATTATAACCCCCAAATCTATCGCTTTCGCTCATATATATATATATATATATATATATATATATTATATATATATATATATAAACTATGTGTATATAAACTATGTGTATATACAAACATGCATATTAGAGCATGCGTAAAAAAGTGGGTGTGTGTGTGTGTGTGTGTGTGTGTGTGTAAAGGGAATGTAATAATTTCTTCTGCTGGAGAGTAAAATTGAAATCATTCAACCTAGAAACATTGGTGCCACGTTTTATTCAAATTTGTAATATCTTTTGCATAAATCAATAAATAGATAAATATATAAAGAAAAAAGTTAGAAAAAAGATTAAATAAATTAATATATAACTACATAAATAATCTTACAATTTCCACCTGTCCAGCATTCAGTCATTCAGGTATGGTTATGCCAATGTTTCAGAGAATTCAGTGAGCGCTGAATTCGGATTTGTTTAATAGCCTTGTCTGAAGTGTTGAAGAAGAAAGCATTGCATCGAAATTGCTACGTTCATTGATCACCAAATGTTTCCTTTGTATCCCCCCCCCTCCCCCCGCCCCTGTTAAACCTAAAGTGTTCCTGCAACATTCAGATTAGTGAATTTCCGGGACACTCGTCCGGTCTGAAAAATAGATTTCAGCCTCCTTTATCATTGTTTATTGCATTTGGTCGGTAACGAAGGCACCTCAAGCAGAAACGATAATTGACGTATCCAGTACGATCAAGCGTGGACAATTTAAAAAATACTGCCTATGTAGACAACTCGTAGTTCTTCTGCCTTCCTTCTTGAACTTAGTCACGCTCATATTACCTAGCTGCTAATTGGTGAGTAAATGAAAATTCCTACAATTCTTTTCACGGCTCAGCTCAAAGCCAATTAAAGAAAAATTATTTTTCATCCAAATCCATCGAAAATTCAAAAATCGCTTTTCGAGTTTCGATGTTGATAGATGACATCACACTTTTTTGTGGGATGTTTATTCCTTTTTAAGACGTTTGTCGTGGTATATGGGCCAAAATCCTTATAGGTTTTTGTTACTGTACTCGTATATCAGTGGTACTCATTGCGCGGCTCGCGAGCAAATATATATATAGCGCATTTGGTTCGCGAGCCGCACAATGAGTACCACTGCTGTAAAAACTTAAGCCCAAAGTAGTGACGTATATCTTCTTTCAGTTAATTATCATCCATCGACTTCGTGTATATACGGTAGGTATATCAAATAATCAATTAGGCGAGCCATAAGCTGCATGGTACAGCGCTCAGGCCAAACTAATGCGGCCCACTTTTCGAACTCTCAGATTAGTATTATTATTATATTACCAGCCAGTGGCGTACTAAGGGGGGCGAGGGGGGCGAGGGGGGCGGTCCGCCCCGGGTGACAGCCAGGAGGGGGGTGCCATCGGGAGAGTTGAAATACCAGTACAAGTTTTCAAACCAATGAAAAATTCGCCAATACAAAATTTACAAACGAAAAATTAAATATTTGATAAAAATTACATCGAAAGGCGAACGTTTGTTGACGTTTTAGTCATCAGTTTGTTGAGCATAGCCAGCTGGCTGCAACTGACATTCCAAGTCTTGTTCACTTGACACTGTGACTCCACATACATGAGGTATGTTTCATTATTAATTATGATAAAGCATAAAGTGCTGGTATTTATAACAATATCATGGTACTTATACTCGTGTCCAGTAATTTTTGACAATGTGGTATCATAGTGATGTTTAAGTGTTTTTTTTGTGTTTTTTTGTATAAAATAAAATGCAGTATTACCTGTTCACTGAATTTTTAATGTCCTGCATTTTTCTTATTTCCAATTTGCTTATGACAGTACTGTACTGTTTAAAAATCTACTTTCAAACATAATATATTTTTCTGTATGTTTAAATTTTAAAATTATTTATGGGAGGGGGGAGCCGAAGGAAGGATCCGCCCCGGGTGCCAAATACTTTAGGTACGCCCCTGTTACCAGCACCATCAAGACTCGAACCTCCGATCTTGTTGTCTTCACTTCGCTTAAATAGAAATGGTACATGTTACCCACTGAGCTTCGGGTGTTGTGTTATTAGGGTTGGGTACGATTCGATGTGGCCGACTCGATGCGACCCAACTCGATGTGGCCGACTCGATGTCAGGAAACTCGATGTGATATCCCTAAGGGATATTTTCGTTAGTTTTTAACGAAAATATCACAACTTAACCTAACCAATCGTCAAGGGCGTACAGTTGACCTAACCGGGCATTCAGTTAACCCGGTTAACCTGGCATCGACTTGGCCTGGCATCGACTTGGCTTGACATCGAGTTGTCCTGACATCGAGTCGGCCACATCGAGTTGGGTCGCATCGAGTCGGCCACGTCGAATTGTCCTGCCCCGTGCCCCGTGTTATTCATCCCTTAACATCGACAACATCCCGTATGAGTTATACTGTCGTTTAGCGTAGATACGTTGTAATGCGTTGTTATAACTTTTGTTAACTCCGCATATAGCGTTTATTTTAATAGTATAATAAATATAAAGTGTTACGATTTTGCACTATTGTAAAGAGCACATGACGTCATAATTTCCACTGTTCTTACCAGATGGCTTTAGTCGTTCACAAACACTCTACGTATAATACAGGGTGATTCACTCGCT
>JAJOZX010008605.1:107500-122500 GCA_023014485.1 Bathynomus jamesi | reverse complement strand
CAAGTTAGCGATGGTGCAGGAATTGAATGTAAACGATTGCCCCCAACGACTGAATTTTGCACAGGAAATGCTTGCACTTTATGAGCAGAATGAAAACATGATGGTGGTAATGAGTGATGAAGCCCATTTCCACCTTAATGGGGCCGTCAACAATCAAAACTGTCGGTATTGGGCTGCTGAAAATCCGCGACAACTCCATGAAAAACCGCTGCATAGCCCTAAGGTTACAGTTTGGTGCCGGTGGGAAAGTTTGGCGTCATCGGTCCCTATTTCTTCGAACAAAATGGGGTTACCGTTACCATAACATCTGGGCGTTACATTGAGATGGTGAAACACCTTTTTCATCCCTGAGTTACGAAGAAGGCGTATTGCTCGTCGACATTTGTGGTTTCAGCAAGATGGGCCACGCCACACACCGCCAGAGCGTCAATGGCTGTTCTTCGCCCCCTGTTTCCCAACCATCTATTTCGAGATTTGGTGACATTGCATGGCCCCCTCGGTCCCCTGACTTGTCCACATGTGACTTCTTTCTATGGGGGTACCTCAAGTCACGTGTCTACGAGGACAAGCCCCGTACATTAGATGCATTGAAGGAAGCGATCCGTCAACAAATCATCCAAATCAACAGAGAACCTGCTGGGAAGAGTGGAGGCCAATTTTCGTAAACGCCTTCAACAATGCGTCGACGGCCAAGGACATCATATGCCAGATATAATTTTCGGTACATGATTATTATGACATGAAATGCTATGTTCTTACGAATGTTGTTCTACCAATATATTTTCTTTACAAAAATAAATATCATTTTCCTGATTATTCCAAAAACACTTGGTTCCCGTGCCCCACCCTGTATATAATAATATATATATAAGTAGACAGTCTGACAGTCCAGTATTTAATCATGTTCAGTCTACATAACATAATATTACATTTAATGATTATAAAAGCCTTGTTCCTATTAATGACAATGATAATATATATTAGAAACTTTCTTTGTTAAAAATACTGATAATTTTAATGGTAATAAAGTATCTTTTGATTTAGATGATTTCAATATTTCAGAGTTTGTTCCTTGGCTGAATTGTAACAACCAACTATCTTAGTTTGTTGGTTATCTTTTTAAAATAAAATTATCGTTTTTGTAGCTATATTATTCAGGTTTAGTCTTACCAGCGACCACTTAAGGGTCGTCCTGTTTTCTTCTCAATTGAAAGGGGGACCATTATAGTGGTGCTGTAAACGTCATTCGGATCCTATTTTATATTTTCTTGCGGGTTTTTAAATTATTCTGAAACACTTACATTTTTTTGCGGTTATTGCATAATATACACTATCGCTCATAAGTATTCGTACAGAGAAATATTTCAATTATATTCGTCTTTATCTTTTGTAGTATCATGTATACTAGGATAGGTACGAAAAGTTTACCGGTCGTGCGTAAATATTAACAAATAAAAAAATTAATTGACGAAAATTTAAAAAAGTTAAAATGCAAAAGTCTTCGTACGGTACATATTTTTGCAAATTATTTAATACTTTGTGTTGTGTCCACCTTTTGCTTGAATGACTTTAACGATTCGTTTTGGGTATTTTTCTACAAGGTTTCGACATCTCTCAGTACAAATTTTAGGCCATTCTTCAAAAAAAATTGTTACACTTCATTCAGATTCGAAGGGTTTCTCTTGCGGACACCTTTTATCGAATTAAACCATAAATTCTCGATTAAATTGAGATCTAAACTTTAACTAGGCCACTCGAGAAGCTTAAAATGCTTTTGTTGAAGCCATTTCTTGGTGCTCTTACTTTTAAGTTTTGGTTCATTATCTTGTTGCAATACTCAACTGCGACTCATTCGCAACTCCCGAACTGAAGGCAATACATATTCTTCTAAAATTTCCTGATATTTCTTCGAATTCAAGATTCCATTGATGACAACAAGCTTTCCTAAACCAGAAGCACGAAAGCGTCCCCAAAGAAGCAAACTACTACCACCATATTTAACCGTAGGAAAGATGTTTGTTTCCTCGAATGCAGTATTTGATTTTCGCCTAACATGCCGTTGCCCGTTCTTCCCGAATAATCCAATTTTGGTCTCGACTGTCCAGAAAACGTTCTTCCAGAATGCAAATCCATCATTTTGATTATCCTTGGCGTACTTTACACGAGCTTCTTTGTGCGTTTTTGCAGAAGTTTTCTTTGTGCAACTCTTCCATGCAGACCATTTTTTCTCAATGTACGACGTATCGTAGAGGGATGGATATCGAACTTAAACAGTCTTAATGTTTACCAAATATGACCTGCAATCACTAGTGGATTCGCAGCAGCCATTCTTTCAATCCGTCTAGCTGTACGTTCTGAAATCTTGCAAAGTCTTCCACACCTTGGTAGAGTTTTTATTGTTCCAAAGCCTTTCGATTTCTTTATAAATGTAGCAACCGTCGTAAATGAAAATCGAAGTTCTTCTTCAAACTTCCTATAACTCTTCCCAGACTCGTGTGCAGCAATAACAGAGTTCTTAAGATCTGTACATATCCCTTTACTACGACGACCCATTGCTTACTAATGTCTCGTACACTCATCCATTTTCCATGAAGATTCACAAAGAAAATTCCGGATTTGGGAATTGCCAACAGTCTCTAATCAATAAACAGCCAACTACCGATAAAAATTTAAAATTCTTCAAGCCCAAGGTGGACACACAAAGTATTCAATAATTTTGTAAATAAATAAATGTACGAAAACCTTTGCATTTTAATTTCTTTTTAAGTTTCATCAAATTCTTTGATGTTTTACATTATATGATGGAGTTAAACTAACTTTTTTATTTGTTAAATTTTTACGAACGAAAGGTAAAAACCTTTCATAACTATCCTATGTATGATACAAAAGATAAGGACGAATATAACTGAACTATTTCTCTGTACGAATATGAGAATAAAAACCCACTCTAATAGACAGAGTTTATTTCCACGACAGTTTCGACGCCCACTGGCATCCTCCTCGGGTGGATACAGAAACACAAATGAAACAAAACAAGAGGGAAAAACAGTTCAGGGATCGACCGTTAAGAAATTCGCACCTAGGTTGGATTCCATTCTCTCGAGACAGGAGGGGCATTTTCATTAAGTACATTCGCACAAATTTTAAAACTATCTTCCTGTTCTAAACATACAGATTCTATTATTTTTACATAATTATTACATTTATAATTAAATTTATTACATTTAATATTGCATAATTATTAATTACAGAAATTATAAATTTATTATTACATTGGTTATTACATTGTTGTTTATTATACAGAAATTATAAACCGAAAAACGAATGAAAAAAACGAATGAAAAAAGGCGATTAGGAAATAATCCAGAGACCATTGAGAAATTCGCACCTAGGTTAGATATCGTTCTCCCGAAACCAGAAGGGCATTTTATTACAGGGTCAGCTTATAACTACATTTCCACAAATGTAGTTATAAGCTGACCCTGTAATAAAATGCCCTTCTGGTTTCGGGAGAACGATATCTAACCTAGGTGCGAATTTCTCAATGGTCTCTGGATTATTTCCTAATCGCCTTTTTCATTCGTTTTTCGGTTTATAATTTCTGTATAATAAAACAACAATGTAATAACCAATGTAATAATAAATTATAATTTCTGTAATTAATAATTATGCAATATTAAATGTAATAAATTTAATTATAAATGTAATAATTATGTAAAATAATAGAATCTGTATGTTAGAACAGGAAGATAGTTTTAAAATTTGTGCGAATGTACTTAATGAAATGCCCCTCCTGTCTCGAGAGAATGGAATCCAACCTAGGTGCGAATTTCTTAACGGTCGATCCCTGAACTGTTTTTCCTCTTGTTTTGTTTCATTTGTGTTTCTGTATCCACCCGAGGAGGATGCCAGTGGGCGTCGAAACTGTCGTGGAAATAAACTCTGTCTATTAGAGTGGGTTTTTATTCTCATATTTTGACCTTCACGTAAAAAAGTGAAGTTTTTTGCATTTATCTGTACGAATACTTATTAGTGCCACAGTATATATATATAATGAGTATCTCTCTCTCTCTCTCTCTCTCTTCTCTCTCTCTCTCGCTCTCTCTCTCTCTCTCTCTCTCTCTGTAATTTTAAGACGGTTAAATTAAACGCAAAGAAAAAATATTTATTTTATTTTAATTTTGTTTATTCTTGAAGAATTTTGCAATTAATCGGTTTAGAGAGAGAGGGAGAGAGAGAGAGAGAGGAGAGAGAGAGAGAGAGAGAGAGTAAAGTCTTGAAATGATATCTGAAACAGATTAAAACATATATATATATATATATCTGAACATATTGTGCAGAGTCCCTGACCACTGACCAACCATGCGGTGCTAGTTACGGGGGCCAGGAAGAGATTGGAAACGAAACTAATTCCCTCCTCCACCAAATCCCGCGAATGAGATGGGATGTTGCAGAGGAGTCGACCGCAGGTCGATCCTTAACCGTCGTTGAAACCATCATATGAAAAGCAAAGTATATATATATATATATATATATATATACAGTCCAGCATGCTCTCAAACACACACACACACTTCTCCCTCTACTCCTCATTACACATACATGCATTTTACACACTACACAATCTTTTCAAAATTAAAAAATAAAAACAAATGAAATAAGATTTATTTTTTTTATTTTGGTTTTTTCTTTTCTTTCTCTATACTGGGGTGCGTTTTGTGGGCGTTCACCCTTGGTCCGCATAGAAAAAAAAAGAAAAAATATAATGAAGCGACGTGTTGTTTTTTAAGTTTTGGGTTTGGGGGGGGGGGGGTTGTTTTCATGTTTTTTTTTTCAAAAAATGTTACTCAAAATTAATTCTAATTAAAATATAAACCTAAAAGCGATTAAATAATTTAAAAAAAATACTTTTGACATACCTTAGGATTATATTAACCTTTACTGTTGAATATACAGGGTGTCTAAGAAATAATGGTGCAAAAAATAATTGGTAATTTTTCTTATTAATCAATATCTGTGTCATATATATTGTTGTTTACATTACCAGACTGTCCAAGTTTAGAACACTTTCACAAGATAAGCATCATTTGTGGTTACAACGTGTATTCGACGCTCGAACTCCATTACAGCGTAAGCAAGATGCTCTTGTGGAATGAACCCCAGTGACCTCTCTTTTTTTGACGGTCCTGCTAAACTTCTGGGTTTGTCACAATACACGAATGTTTTAACATACCTCCATTGATAAAAATCCAAAGAGGTTAAGTAAGGTGATTGTAGTGGCCATGCTATCGGTCCACCACGGCCTATCTGGCGTTGAGGGAAGGTTGTGTCTAGAAAGTTGCGAACAGTCGACGGCATAGGGAAGTCGCCTCATCTTGTTGAAAGATACCACTTCGCATGTCAACTCCAGTAGCCCTTAGTTGGAGAAAAAAAATGCCTGCAGTATGTTAAAATAATTCGTTCCAGTTACGGTAGAATCGTCAAAGAAAAAAGAATTGAGCATGAAGTTACGTGACATAGCACACTCAACGTTAACTTTTAGTGAATTCAGCTCATGTTGCTGTGTTTTAGCGCTGGATAAGCCATCTCGAACACACGACTTAACCTCTTTGGACTTTTATTTATGGGGTTATATTAAAATACATGTGTATCATGATAAATCCAGGTATCTGGCAGAACTCCGTCAAAGAATCAGAAGTTATTGGATCCATTCCAAAAGAGTATTTTAGTTATGCTCTAATGAAGCAACGAATACACAGTGTAGCGACGAATGATAAATAACTTTGCAAAACAGGAGAAAGCTGGTGTCTACAGCATTCCTTGTGAAAACTGTAATGTACTAGTATATGTAGGAGAAACCGGAAGGAATATTGAAACTCATATTAAAGAACATAAATATGCCCCTTCAGATGTTGTAACACTAATAATGCAATTTTTTATCATGCCAGCCAAAATAATCATGCCATAGATTGGGAATCAAGTAAGTTACTTTATAAATGTAATAATTATTAGTGATGGGACGATTAATCGGAATCGGAATCGAGAATCGGAAGAATCGAGCATTTTTCAGGAATCGGAATCGGAATCGGAATCGGAATCGAGAGAATTGTACCATGATTTCCGATTCTTAAAACGATTCTTTAACTTGCTTTTGATTGCTTTTTGAGTAAAAGGATTTTTTTTAACTTTTAATTGAACCAGTTTTGCAATGTAAACTTTAAAATTTAAATGAAAGAGGATAACAAATTTTATTTTTATTGTATTGTAGCTATACATTAAAACATGTATATCCATGATGTGTAATCAAGAAGATTAAAATGAATTGTTACAACTTACAGTTGATTTTTATTTTTAAACCAATCTATTATAATTTATAATTTATATTACCATACTCATAATGTAAATAGTTAATCTTACCAGAGTAAAATATGACAATTTCCAGAAAAACAAGTATAGAATTATATTTAAAAATATTGAGAATCGGAATCGGAATCGAGACTTTTTAGTGGTATCGGAATCGGAATCGAGACTTTTTAGTGGTATCGGAATCGGAATCGGAATCGTTAAAAATTTTGGTATCGTCCCATCACTAATAATTATGTCAAAAGAAAAATAATAGAATCTGTATGTATAGAACAAGGGGATAATTTTAATTTGTGTGAAGGTACTTATAAGCTCGACCCTTTGATGAGATTCTTGGTCAAAAAATCCCTTCCAGTTCGGTGAACGGGATCTAACCTAGGTGTGAATTTCTTAATGGTCTCTGGTCTTCTATAATGTTCCGTACCTTTCCTGGATTGTTTCTTTACTTATTTTTGTTCATTCGTTTTTCTGTATCCACCCGAAGAGGATGCCAGTGGGCATCGAAACTGTGTGGAAATAAACTCCGTCTATTAGTGTGGGTTTTATTGACACATTTTGACCTCCACGTAAAAGTAAAGTTAAGTTTTGCATTTATGATGGTCACCATGTGGAAGTGTTCTAAATTTGAACAGTTTGGAAATGTAAACAACCATGCATATTGTATAGATATTAATTAATACGAAAAGTATGACTAATTATTTTTGAAGCATTGGTTCTCCAACACCCTACTTTAATTATCTCATACTACTAAAGTAACTAGGTACTTTAATAACAATAAAAAACTAAGTACGGTAACTACTGTTATGTATTGTCCGTGTGTACAGTACAATTAATTTTCCTACAGACATTTATTAATTACATATCAGTAAGTACGTTAATATAGTCTATCATGGTGTTCTTGGGATTTTGAATATGGCATACTTTCCTTTCCCTGATTTCTGTTAAAGGAGGAGGAGTCGAAAATATTGTATTAGATATCATCACAGGCAGTTTTTATCAACCTAGGGGGTCACGGTAAGTGCTCAGGGGGTGGGAGGTCTCGGTGCTTTGCAAAAACATCAGCCTACATGGAAAATCGGAGTTTTTTTTCCATCGAAAAAGACAAAATATGTAAATGCAGATTATGTTTTTGGTGAAAATTTCCTGTAATGTTACGGTTTTACAGTTAAAATTATTTTCTTTTAGACGTAATCATCTTAACTGTTAAGCTATGTCTTTCAGTGATATACCTTTGGCTGCTTTGCATTTGTTAATCTTTTTTATATTTGGTTGAATAGACTAAAACGCATATACAGTCAATTTCCTTGCTTTGTTTCAATTGTAGCCGTTGATGAGAAGCCCAGTTCGCATAAGTATGAGGTTGCAAATAGAGCTAAAATTTTCATTGCTTCAAACACCAGTTCTGGCTAATCACTTTTCCGTACTATTCAAAATGTACACAAGTTGTCTGACAGGATGAGAGGAATGACAACGGTAGGGTCTTGTCAGAAGAATGATCAATTAACTTATCGTGTAGGCTTCATGCAAGTTCGGCAGACTCTACCACCCTTTCACTCAACGTATTGAAGTGTGCACCTCTTACCAAGGCTTCCATCGTTACGTAAGGAATAGTTCAGGAACTATTTTTGTAGTTGATGTGTTGCATCATCATTTAGGAAAAGGGGGCTCGCGAAATTTTTTATGTCGAAATCGGGTCGCCAGCATAGAAAAGGTTGAGAAACACCAACCTATGGCCTAGCCCTAACATTAATTAATATAAAATATTACACGCACGCAGATATTTACCTTTTCTTTTGTAAAAATTTAACAATTATTTCATTGGCGATATATAATTATCTATATTTTTGGTTTGAAATATAAAAGAAGCTGAAAAGATTTATTAAGCCACTGCTGTAGCCCATAAGTCTATGTTTAATGAGAAGAAGGTCTGTTTTATATATTTTAAAAATGTTTTATGTTTTTTACAACATATAAGAAGTAATTTATTGAAAATATACGAGTAGGGCTATATCTATTTTCTATATAAACATATTTTCTACTGGATAGGGTAAAAACAAACCAAAAAAACGCACCTCCCCCACCATGCTTTTTTATAAACAAAACAGCGAAAAACAAAGTTGTTTTTTTAAACACTATATACCGAGTGATTACAAATGATCTTCCCGATTTTCAACATTTATTATAAAAAAACTAACAAAGCTACAGCGAAAAGTAAGATATACAAATAAAGAATATTTCAGGAAATTTTTATTTGTAAATGAGGTTACAACTTCCCTGAATGGGCAACTGTCTGATCGTTGGATCGGGCGTCGGGGACCCATTCCTTGGCGGGCTCGTTCGCCTGATCTTACCCCCCTTTGACTTCTTCCTCTGGGGCTATGTCAAAAGTTAAGTTTTTGTCCCACCAATGGCAACAACTTTGTAACATTTGAAGGAAAAGATAAGTGAGGCTGTTAGAAAAGTTCAGTATGATATGTTACAAAATGTATAGAGGAGAAACAGAATACCGCTTTGATGTCTGCAGACCCACAAAAGGAGCTCATATTGAACTTCAATAGTTCGTAAATAAAACTTTTTGAGTTCTTCTTTATTTGAATATCTTGCTTTTCGCTAGAGCTTTGTTAGCTTTTTCATAATAAATGTTTAAAATTGGGACGCTCATTTGTAATCACCCGATGTGTGTATATATATATGTTACTTTATGTCACTTTATGAGGGTTTGAACGACGATTCAGGATCGATCTGCGGTCGACCCCTCTGCAGCATCCCGCCTTATTTGCGGGATTTGGTGAAGGAGGGAATTGCTTTCTGACCTCCTTCTGCCCTCGTATCCAGCCACGCATTGCTGGTCAGGAACTTTGCATAGGAATCTGTCCAGCTGGTTCTTGAAATTATTCAGGTCGGTGTGCTGGAGGTTCCTCGCTTCTTTTGGTAGGACATTAAAAAGCTTTGGGCCTCTTGTCCCACCGCAGCTGGGACAGTATAAAATCTGCCTCTTCTCTCATTCTAGTTTGTTTATATTGCATTTCTAAGGTTAGGAACACAACCCTTGAGTATTTTTCACATGTATATTATTGTGTACCACTCGCGTCTTCTTTCGAGAGAGCAGTTTCAGGGACTGTAATCGAGACCAGTAGTCTTCACCTTTCGTTGACGTAAAAGTTCTTTGTATGGCTTGAATGTTCACAATGTCTCGTTTTCTGTATGGGTTTGTGGGTACTGAACAATACTCAATTATCGATAGGATTAGACTCTTCCACAATTTGAGCATGATTGCTTTTCTGCTGCGGAAGCTCCTCCAGATGATTCCAATTATTTTTCTACCTGTTGTAATTTTGATGTTATAGTGCTCTCTAAATTCTGCATCCGACGACATTATTGCGCCAACATCTCTGACTTGTGGGTTTGGTATTATCTGTTTGGCGTGCAGATATATATATATTATATATATATATAATATATATATATATATATATTATATATATATATATATATATATATATATATAGCTAAAAGACTCGCAACACCTTAGAACCCATCTTGTTTTTGTACCTTGAGTGTCGTCATTATAAGAGAATTTTAAGTGGCATTAAATTTATATATCTACTGTATAAGGCTTCTTTTATTTCCCGCACAGAATTCAAAAGAAAGCACCTGGAAAACTAATTACGGCATATACATTATACAGCTTTGACCAAAAGTTTGGCGTCACTAGAATATTTTAAGTTTGTCTGATAAAGCCAAGTGAAATTTGCATGCTGCTTTGACTAATGATGTGCTGTTGATGTATTGAATTTCATACTACAGTACTTTGTAATTTAAATATATTTACCAAGAAACTGCAAAATAAAGGAAAAAAATATGACGACATATTAAAATTAACATATCAAATAATATTCATACCAAATCTTTCTGAGAAAGTTCACAAATCTTGACAAGTATTACGAAAACCATTATCAGTATAATCGAAATGCATCAATGATGTTACGCATAATTTCTGTTAATACGTCTCTCATTCAAAACAATTTTAGTGTTGCAACTGTTTTGGCCATAGCTATATATACAGGGTGTCCATAAAGTCACGCATGGTAGGAACGTAAGCAATGTCTATTTATTTATGTCTCCATCAGGCCAAATATGTTGAGGAACATTCAAAGAAACCTGCTTTTTCGTTTACAAACATGTTTTGAGATTGGTGGGAACCATTTCGAACAAATAAATAAAACAAAATAAACAAATAAACAACATAAATGTATTTTCCTATGATGCGTGACTTTATGGACACACACACACACACACACATACATATATATATATATATATATATATATATATATACAATAGGGTGTTTCATAACATGTGGGACGCACTTTCAGAATGGATTCAGGACCTGAAAACAATGAAAAAAACTCATAAAAACATGTGCCCGAAATCGCTTTGTTTCCGAGTTACAGCCCCGTTATGTGTTCCAGCAAATATCCGCCTTACCTTTAAAGGAAGTGCTCAAAATGACCGCCTTGCGCTTGAATACACGTCTGAATACGCCTCGTCATAGACTGCCTGACGCGTTCAAACATTCCAGGTATTGCTCGGATTTTCTGGCATCCTTGTTCTACACGTTGGCTAAGCATTTCAACGTTGTCAATGAGTGTCACGTAAACGATGGATTTCAGATGACCCCATAGGTAAAAATCGAGTGGATTCAGGTAAAAATCGAGTGGATTATGTTGTCGGCAATAAGTCCTGCCCATACATTGATACTAAATTGTTGTTGGTGCCTTGCATGGATGATGGCATGCGGATTCTCTTCGGCTCAGTGATGAGTGTTGTGAAAATTGATCACGCCATTTCTTTTGAAGGCAGCCTCATCAGAAAAACAACACGGAGGATAGAAAAAAAGGATCGCGAGCACACTGTTGAAGGAACCAAGTATAAAAAGCCTCTCGTGGTGGGAAATCAGCTTCAGTAAGGCCTTGTACTCTCTGAATAAGATACACATAGTTGTGTATCTTACACCCTCTGCTGCTGTTATCCTTCGGGTGCTGACACCAGGATGTTCCTCCATGCGATTCAGGATCCGTCCTCCAACTCAACGGTTCTGGCGCTGATTGGTCTACCACCATCTGAAACTCGCCCGTTGAATGATCCTGTATCACTAAGACACTCGTCTATTCTCTGAAAGGTCTTCTTATCTGGCAGACGGCGAATCGGAAACCTTTCCGCATACAGACGTCTTGCTGCGGCCGCATTACACTCGGCAAGTCCATACATGAGATGCATGTCTGCCATATCTCTGTTTGAATAAGCCTCCATTCTCACTTCAACTGGACATTATCACTGAATAGCACAAAAACTTTTAAGGTTTTTTTTTTCACTGGACTGCACTTATTCACGGTAAGAAGTTACGAATACGAACAGTGAAACACCGCGATGCACCTGACTGACTGATGGCTCTACACTCAACGATATTGAAACATGTCATAGAGTGTACGAAACATTATAATCGGCAAGGCCATACATGAAATAAGTCTCGTACACACTCACAAACATTGTCGGCAAGCAGTGTTTGTAAACAGTTTGCGGAAAGAATTGCTGGAACACAAAACGGGCTGTAACTCGGAAACAAAGCGATTTCGGGCATATGTTTATATAGACTTTTTCATTGTTTTCAGGTCCTGATTCCTGAATCCATCCTGAAAGTGCGTCCCACATGTTATGAAACACCCTGTGTATATACAGGGTGGGCCAAAAGTTAGGAAACATAGGAACTATGCTTTTCAGTATAAATATATATGTATATTTGCATTAAAAAGCATAGTTCCTATGTTTCCTGACTTTTAGCCCACCCTGTGTATATATATATATATATATATATATATATATATTAGTGATGTAGCGGATGTCATTTTTTTTCACATCCGCGGATGCGGATGCGGATGAGGATGTTTGATTTCAACATCCGCGGATGCGGATGCGGATGCGGATGTCTACATTTTCGTTATTTTTTAGGATATATTCGAGATTTGTTGTGTTTAACGTATATAATAAGTTATTTTATAGAGAGAGCTGTAGCTATAATGTAGTATAATTGATTAATTGTACAATAATTGCTGTACTTTTCTCTGAACATATAAAATAATATCAAGCATCTAACTATATAGAAATCAATTAGTGAATTCGTCTGCAAATAAATTCGTTATATTTTGTTGAGTTTCAGCCACAATTAGAAACCATAATTGTGTTACCAGGATGCGGGACGTGAACCCAACTCAAATGCACCCCACCGACCTCTTTCCCCAACCTCCTCCACCCTTATAGAAAGAGATCTTTAATTAGCTTGATAACTATTTATATAAGTTTAAAGTTTTATTAGGCATATTTATAAATTAGTAATTAAAAAAAGTAAACTAAGATGTTCATCGTTTAATGTTCAAACTTAATTATAGGAAGGTATGCTTAAGGAACATTAATTTTTCTGCCTTTTCTGCTGCCAGTCTGTTTCTCTTTTCATCATATATTAATCCAGCACTGCTAAATAATCTCTCGCTTGGTACGTTTGTTGGAGGACAGGCTAAATGTTTCCTTGCAAGTTTACTCAAGTATGGATAGATATTCTGCGTATTTTTCCACCAACTAATAGGATTGTCACATGCAGCCAGGCGTTTTTCTTGGTGATAGCTCTCGATCATTTTTACTACATCTTTTGACATCGCGTAGGTCTCGTCATTGCTGCTTGACTCAAGAAACTGAGAGACAGATTCTGTGATAGATTTGCTCGTTGAAGGTGTTGGTTCTGTCACTGAAACTTTTATTCTTTTGGTGGGTAGCGAAGCGACAGATTCAAGAGATTGAAGCTCTTCAACTGCTTTGCCAAGTGATGATTTAACTCGTTCTAATGTACTAGGTGAAAATAACTTAGCTTTGTAACGTGGATCTAAGTAGGTTGCAAGAGAGTAACTTCATACAAGAACAGCCTCTCGTCTTGTCGCTTGCATCACTTTTGCGCACAATGAACTAGTTCTATTAATATAGTAGAATTTGATAATTTCCGCTTATTAATGACATTTATCTCAACGGTCCACATCCGCACGACATCCGCAGTCCAAAGTGCGGATGCGGATGCGGATGCGAGAAAATGTGCGGATGTTCCGCGGATGCGGATGCGGATGTGACCTACATCACTAATATATATATATATATATATATATATATATATATATATACTCAATTCTTGCATACATAAAAAGCTATTTAAACTATTACTAAACACAAAATGAGTAAAAAACAAAACAAAAACCGAACGATAATTCAAGCTAAATTACGTAATTGCAAAAATTAAAAGTAATTAAAAATAAATTGTCTGTGAATTTTAATTAACATAAAAAAAAAATTCTACCAAATTTTTATCTGTCGAACGTCAGCAGTGAATGAGTCGACATAAAATTTCACACTTTTTTTTTCACCTCGTATCAATCAAGTGTGAAAGGACGAATTTATTGTAGTGTAAAAGTCTGCAGACAAAATAAATCTTGTATCTGATTTTAATTCTCGATATTTTTACAAAAAAAAAAAAAAAAAAAGAACAAAATTGAACTATAGTTTCAATTTAGGGTTCGTTTTAATACAGTTTGAGTTCAACGAACCTTAAAGTAATTAATTTTCTATAGTTTTCTACTTAGATACGAATTAAAATAACTTCCCAGCGAGCAACACTGTTTCCCAATAAGGTATTAGCGAAGTGAAATCGCGTCTTTCAATCCCGATGTTGCTTGTAGTAATAATAATAATTCCAAGAGAGAACCCAATGGGCTTCATTAGTTGGCTTAACCGTCTTTGTACTAGTTTCTACCCATACTGAATGATATACGAATACACACACACACACATATATATATATATATATATATAACGTAAAGAACGACGCTTGTATAGGAGAAACTGGAGAATATTCCGCGCAAGATGAGAGAGAGAGAACGAAACAAATGAAAAAATGAGGTAACCACCCGGGAATCGAACCGGGATCTTCCGATTGCCGGTCAGATATGATAACCATTACACCATGGGCCTCACTCCTTCAAATACAAGCGTCGTTCTTTACGTTAATTATACTGCGTGTTTGCAGTTATATATATTATATATATATATATATATATATATATAGCGCTCAAACTTATTTAATATTAAGTTAGCTTACTATTAACAAATTGAAGAATTAAAAGTATGTTTTAATTAAATCCCTATTTAAATTAATGAAATTAATCAAGCAAAAAGAAATAAGATTTTCAATTAATAATCAAAGGTATAACAAAAATTGTTACAAAACTTAGAAGTGAAGTTTGTACGTCAAGTTTTTGTCCAAAAAAAAGGTTGAATGTAAATGGAATTCTGTAATTTTATTCATTTATTTTTTTTTATATATTTATTTATTTATTTAATAATTATTATTAGTTTTATTTTGCTTTTCTTTATTTATTTATTTGTGGTTTTTGTACGACAAAAACTTCCTTTTTAATTCAGATTAATCTAATTTAATTAAAAGTTCAACAGAATATATATATATATGAAGATGAAGACCAGGGCAATTGTATGAAATATTTATTCCGCGACAGAAAGGACGTTTCGAATCTCACTAGAGTC